>BGNK01002042.1:0-29358 GCA_003297005.1 Symbiodinium sp. clade A Y106
AGAGAGAGAGAGAGAGTGAGAGTGAGAGAGTGAGAGAGTGAGAGTGAGAGTGAGAGGGAGAGGGGGAGGGGGAGTGGGAGTGGGAGTGGGAGTGGGAGTGGGAGTGGGAGTGGGAGTGGGAGTGAGAGTGAGAGTGAGAGGGAGAGGGAGAGGGAGAGTGGGAGTGGGAGTGAGAGTGAGAGTGCGAGTGGGAGTGCGAGTGGGAGTGAGAGTGAGAGTGAGAGTGAGAGTGAGAGTGTGAGAGAGAGAGAGAGAGAGCGGGAAAGTGCTCACACATACCCACACTGCAGTCTGCATGCTGCCGCCAACCACTCTACGAACGAAAGTTGGAATTGGATGGATGGAACCCTTGGCCTATGCCCATAGCTTGCAACTGCAACCCTTTCCTACGTGCAGTGACACTGAAACTGAAACCCCGTCGTGGCCAAGCGTCTCCCGGTACTTGGCCAAAGAAGCTTCACCATCAAGACCGAAGTTCCTTCGCTGTGCATCGAAATCAGCGCGCAACTTGCCGCCTCCGTGTTGCGGCCGGCACCTTGAAACACATTTGGGAAATGCCGATGGCTGTCGATGACACCAATGACTCGCCCATGTTGCAGGCGGATGCTTCAACTTCAAGTTTTCTTCCTCTCAGCACTGTGCGTGTCAAGTGCGTGCTGTACAAAGTACAAACGTTGTGCAAGTCGAAAGCCGTCCGAAAACCCGATCATCACCAGAGGATGTTGATGCTGGATGGATGCTCACCATATCACTCGGATTTACACCGGATCGTGCTGATATTCTGCACCAGCACCCTCGACGACCGGGATTCGTGGCCACAACATCTATCCATGCTGCAAACTGTACTATAGTAATACGGTCGTGCCGTCGTGCCAGAAGGAATGAAGTACGACTGAAGCCCGATGGCATGCGTCGGAAATTGCTTCACTCACTTCTTGGGCGGCTGCTTCTTCTGCATACGCTTCGATGGCGGTGGCATAGTCAATGCGCTGAGCTTCGACTTGGCATCCTACATATGGTTACTTATGCGACTTATCCGGTATGCGGCGGCATAAGTTGGCATAAATAGGCTGAAATAGGATTGATTCTATGATCTATGAGTCTATGAGAAAAGGCTATAGGCTATAGGCTATAGACTATGACTAGACTATGACTCTGACTATAGACTATGGGCACTATAGACTATAGGCGCTATAGGCTATAGGCTATAGGCGGGCTATAGGATTTTGGTTCCATTAACGAATCTCTGCTACTGCTACTGAGTTTGACGCCAAGCCCACTCCTTCACCACTGCGTCCAGCAGCTTCTCGGGCTTGCCCTCGACCTGTTTTTTCGTGAGCTTGAAGGTCGAGGAGAGGAACTTATACAAGCCGGCGCCGTCCTTCACCCGTGCGTCCAATACGTCCTTGCTGACCTGTCCTTCCGCTTCTCCCGTACCGCCGGCCCGCACATCATGTTGAAGAGGCTCACCAAATGCTGAACGGCGGTCAGCTCCCTCTTGGCCTCCTCTGCCAATCCTTCAAGGTGGATCTGCAAAGCCCCGGGAAGGTCTTTCTGCCAATCCAGGAAAGCCTTCTGAGCGTCCTCAACTGCTCGCAACTCTTGCGCACCTGCAAAGGAATCACAGGGAAAGAGAGCGCAGCACCGGCAACAATTATAGTACCATGAAGATCCCCGCAACACCCCTGGCGCCTAGCCTCCCCGCATCATCACATCATCACATGGCACTATAAGTACTATAGCGCCAATCTTTAGGGCCCTGCCTTCTGCAGAGGCTTGCAACTGCGTGCACTGGGGGCTCTCCTTGCTCCCATCATAGTACTCCACCGTCGTCGTGACAATCTCAGGCAATTCCTTGTCCTCCGGCTTCATGGCCTCAACAGCCTGTGTCAAGGCACTCGTCTTCTCGTAGATTGGAATGATGTCCTGCTTTTGCTTCTTTGACTGCATAATGAGGAACTGAACCGAGTCTGCGGCAACGGTCGTCACACGAAGCAATGTCGTAGCCGCAATCTCCAACCCTGGAAGCTCCGATTGGAGCGCTGCAAGGTCAGCCAGAGCCGTGGCACCTTCGCGGATCAAGGCCTTCGTGGTCCCTTGCCTTTGACAAAAGCCGGGGTCCTCGACTCGTCAGACTCGTCATTGATAGCTTCCATCAAAGACAGCCCACGGCAAAGCCTTTCCACAGCAAAACCCAGCTTGGCTCTCGTAGATGACTCCAATGCCAAGATCGGAGCGTGCTGCTGAGAGTTCACCAAGGTCTTGAACCAAAGCACGGGCGAGCTGGCGAAAGCGAGGCCAAACTCCTGGATTCTTCCGTTCAACCCAGAAAACACCTCTGGCAAATGCCCTGGCTTCTGGGACACCGGGTCATCACCTGCAGCCCGACACTGACAAACACGGAGGGAATTTCACATAGTCACATAGTAGTCACATGGACGTGACAGGTCCGATATCATAGACACAAGGATCATAGATCATAATTTATTTTTCTATAATGATACTTCATATTTTCATAATCGTTCAATCATAGTCGAATCATTGATCACACCCACACACGCATGCACGCACACCCACACCCACCGCTCACAACCACACACCGCACCCATACCGGGCGACACCCCCCGGCCCCCCCACATAGTATAGTTTTCCACCGGCAGCGGTAGCGTTAAAACCGTTTGGCAAGTGTGTCCTGTGACTATGCTGCAACTAGGAAAACTAGCCCAACTCCAACAAACAATGGCTGATCTACTGATCCAAAGATCTGCGCCCAGGTAAGAATGGAGTTGATATCACTGCTGCTGCTGCTGCTGATAGCTAGCTAGACTGGAATATATAATTTGTTATAAAACTCAGAATACTGATACTGATAATGATCAATGATAAATGATAAATGATAAAAAATGATAACTTTGATAACTGATTCACTGGTATGATATCACTGGTCACTGAACTGATATCAGATATCACTTGATATCACTGACATCAGGAGATATCACGGTATCACTCAACAGGCACCTGAAACTGACCCATAGCGGAACGGATTCGGCTGAAGGATTTGCTGTCGCCGCTCGGAAGTAGGATTTGCTGCTGATTTGCTTTAGTGTCTCGCCCAACATTTCTTTTCCAAGCAGTAGTTGCTTTAGTGCCCCACCGTGCCCCACCCAAGAGGGCTCATAAGGACGTAGTAAGTGAAAGATTTGGTTTGAAAGATTCACACTGAAAACAAATCATCAACGACGCTGTGAACAGCATTGCCATTGCCGCAATCCGCAATCCGGCTACACACACTCACAGACTACTACACACACACACACACACACACAACACACACACACACATACACACCCGCGCACACACACACACACACGCGCACACACACACAAACACACGCACCAATCCTGCAACGCTTCGCGCTTCTGAGTAGTTAGGCAAGTAAGATTCCAGCCGTCACAGCCCGCGTCTTCACGGACTGCCTGTGCAAGCGCAACAGCCGCTTTGTTATTCTGCATCTGCACGATGGCGATCGTTGCATCCTGAAAGCTCTCAGGCGTCACTGACGCCTCCACAGTAGCAACCTTCGCCACCATTCCCGCTGCTTCAAACATGAGCAAGGACGCAGCGCTCACCACGTTCTCCTTCACCTGGCGCCAGGCACTGACCTCGAAGCACGGGCCCAGCTTCCAAGCACCCTTCAGCGGGCTTGCGCCCGCACCTGCATCTAGGATAACCTTCTGGAAGGCGTCACGCTCCTCCTTTGACATGGTCGACTTGGCATCCACGGTGAGCACGCTCAGTAGCTTCTCAGCGGCTTCCGCACTGAACTGCCCAAAGGAAGCGCCGTGAGCCTCCACCCCTTGGGCCAGTTTGACAAAGTCGTCCGTCTGGTCCTTCCCCGCACAGGACACCTTGTAGCGCAACACGCAGCGTCGGCTCGCAACCACGGCATCAACCTCGACGGAGTTTCCCAGGAAGGATACATATGCGCCCACGTCTGTGGGCACAGCCGGCATGTCCTTCAGGAGTGACTCACACTCCTTGGCGAGGCTCTCTGTCGACGCGACACTTCTTCGCAGCTGCCTTTGCAGCAGCAACAAGCTTCCTGAGAACAGCAGCTTCATGTCAATTACAGTGACAGCCAATCGAAGTGACAGCATGGTCCAGCATGGTCTATAGAGTCTCAAGTGCCTAGACGTGACTCATCTATGATCTGATCTGCTCTGATGCAACAACTGATTGCCAACTGTTGCACTCACACACTGTCGAGTGGCTTACCCAATCCAACCTTCAGGTTGGTGCGAAGCTTCTCCCCGGTCTTGTCAATCACACCCAATGCGAGCTTCGCCTTCAGGTTCAGAAGCGGATCATCCTGGAAGACGGGTCTACTTTGAAAGGTCATTGAGTCATTGGGCCGTGAACAACTCACCACAACATAGACGAAACTTCACAGATCCTCCTGCTCGAAATCCTGCAGCAAGGTCTGCACGATCTCCACCTCCAGCAACACCATCTGGGTGAACACGAAGGAGGACGAACCCGAGGACACAGCCGCAGCATTGAAGTCTTCAGGCAGGCTTGCAATGTCGATCGATGGCACGGGGAGCCTTAACTAGGCGTCGCTGGCACATGTGATCTGAGTGTGCAATGCGATCTTGGCTTGTTTTTATTTCTCTTGCACACAAACCCCACGCTGTCTCCAATGATTGACCCTGCCCCCACTGATGACCAGAAGTTCAGAATTACTCATCGCCGCATGCTTCGCTTAAAGGGCTGGTCAGACTCTGTTTTGGCTGCTGCCTGGTCACATGTGCAGCTGCTGAGAAACCACCTCTCGGTTTTTCATGCGAAACACCGTGTCCCACAACATTCCGCACAGCTGCGTCTGCAGCCCCGAAATCGCCCGTGAGATGTTCGAGGCACCCGAGTTCTTGAGCGTCTCTGCGTAATAGCCGACGGTGAACGTGTGGTTGTCAGCAGGGGACCACTTCATCAATGCGATAAAGCAATGGCATGCCTCTGGATCATCCTGCCAAATAAACTGACAGATGACCTAAGTCCTAATTTAGCATACGTCTGTCTAAGTTTAAGCTAATGTCACAAATGTTGAATGCCACACTAATGTCGATATTGGCGATATGCCCAGATTATCCCAATGAGGCAATGTCGATGACACTGTCAATGTCACAATGTCCTGTCAACGTACATCCCCCACCCCCGGTGCACGGCATGCTTGGGGCAAGCAGCCTGCCTTCTGCAAGGCCTTCAAGAAATCCTTTGCAAAGCAAACAATGATGTCGGCAATCAGCGCCGGGCTCAAGGAGAGCAGCATGTCACGATCGCCATCCAACCATGTGGCACATGTGGACCCATGCAGCCACTCACCGTCGCGCATGCGGGTGAAAAGCTCGTGGAGAGTTTTCACTCTCTCCGAGAGCTGCACTAGCAGGCTCACCAACTTCTTTGCTTCTTCATCGGTGCAATGCATGATCTTGCTGGCCTGATCGTCGAGCGCCTGGCAACAAAGGTCGATGGTCCGTTGCTTGTGCTTCGTCTGCCACAGTTGGGAGCCCGAGAATGCCGCCATCTTGGCATCGTAAACGCTCCGTGCCTTTGCCACGGCCTTGATGTCCTTCGCCTGAGCCTTGGAAACCTTCGCCTGCTTCGGCTCCTTTGGCGGGTCACGACTTTCCTCCCGGCCAAGCTTGTTCTCGGCCTTACGAAGCCTGTCTTCAACTGTTTCCGTCGCGGCTGATCATCCTCGCTCACATCATCATCCTCCGGGTGGTTCTCCTCCTCCTCCTGCTCCAACTCCTCAGAGGGGCGGCCGCGCTCGCTCTCATCATTCCCGGCCAACCTCTGTCGAGCCAGCCGCGATCTCGGAGAACTCCCTTCCATGTCCGCAAGTGCCGCATGCGACCGTTTGGAATGCATGGCTCGCGCAGGCACTCGTCCCAAGCCGAAAAACTCTCGGGCTTCATCATCTTCCTCCTCGTCTTCCCCCACCGCGGATGCCACATCCGAGAAGCTCTTCTCCTGCCAGCGGGCTTTGCTCGCCTCAAGCTGCCTCGCTGTCGGCACGGACCTCTGGAAACGCTTGATCTCGCTGCTCGCAGAAGAAAAGCCGGAGTTGGCAGCATCTGCATTCTCGTAGTGGAACTCCTGCGGGAAGGCTGGCAGGTCAGCAACTCCCCCCGGTAGCACCGTATAATTAAGGTAAGTTGAGTTACATAAGTTACATAAGTAAATTAAGTAAATTAAGTTACATAATTACATAAGTTACATGACATGTGACATAAGGACACATAAGTTACATAAGCAGCATAAGTTGCAGCATAAGTCACATAACATAAGTTTACAGTTAGAATTTAGAATTTGTTAGAATTAGACTTAGACAGTAGAAGAAGTGACATGGTATTTTACCGCCACGTAGTCAACGGCAACGGCAAAAGGCCTATGAAGCTACAACCACAGGACCAGATATAGTAGTCCTCAGACGGGGTGGGTGGACATAAACTGTGCATAGAATTAATAGTTTAGTAACGTGTATTATATGCGCCAAACATGTCCCTACATGATCTTACAGACCAGGCCATCAGGGCCATCATCTCCTCACTCTCACAGAACAGATGATTCGAAGACTCCGATGGTCTAAAATCTAAAACATCTAAACAGCAATAGCCGAGCGCGGTTGCAGACAAATGCAGACCGCAGCCCCAAATAATTCCCCATTTGGCAGTGGGATTACGTAAAGTCGGATTCCTTATGTTATGTCACTTATGCAGCAGCTCATGCAGCACTTATGCAGTATGCAGTATGCAGCATATGATGTTCTTCTTGCAGCTTGTATCAATGCATCAACATCCAGACCCCGAAACTTGGCCCCTGGGCCCTTAACCTATATTTTAAATCTAAACCCTACATGCCACAGCCAAAGCCTCCTAACGCCGGCGAATCTGGTAATCCTAAATCGTTGCCTCGTCCCGACATAAATTAAATGCTTACTTAAATAGATAGAATTCATTTAATGAATTAATAACTTATTAATAACTTTAAGTTGCCTCGCCTATGGACGCCTACATGGCTACACTGGCTACGTCCTACCGTGACCCCGACCAGAACCTGCAGGCTCACCTTTCACATCTACGGTCCGTACAAACTTGTAACTTGTGACTTGTAATTCTTGTAATTGTAATTTAGTAATTTATTACTACTCATTCTACTTCTACTAGCATTATTAGCATTATGTTACCAACTAAAATCCAACTCTAATCCTGTCCTTCTGCCGGCCGACAGACTGCCTCTCACCCAGGCGGCACTTGATCTCCCCTGAGCCAACCACCACCATCGGCACATCCTGGTACATCGTCACCTTGCCCTTCAGCTCCTGGGCACATGTGAATCGTTTGAATCACATGAACGTCACGTGAACATGAGAAACTTGTATTGAATCTCATACTGCCTCATACACTTACTGACTCATACTGACTCAGACTGGGACTCATACTGATACAGTGATACAGATGCAGTCACATGCACTGTCTATGAATCGCGCAACTTGCGAACACCGGACCACGGCAGCTACATACAATTTGCGATCACCGGACCAACAGTCATAATGCGACAATGCACCGTCTCGATGAACTCGATCTTCTTCGACAAGCTGTGAAAGATCTTGGGGTCAACATCCTGCTTTGTTAAGAACAGATCAAGGTCCTCCAGGGTTCCCTCCTGGTAGAAATCTGCATACACTTCGGATTTTTTGAAAGCAGTGACATCCAACCTCTCGTGCTGCTGTCTGTTTGGCAGCACGTTCTGCGTCCTTTTTTCAATGAATTTCTCTTCGGCTACCTGCGGGCAGGGAATTTGGTCGTCAAAGTCAAAGCTCAAAGCTGACTCGAAAACTGGACATCTCTATCCCAGGATCCCTTGATTTACTGCATCCGCGCTCCTGGGACTCTTTGCGAAGCTTCAGGAACTCCACCAGAGACAGGGCGCCGAAGTTTTTCACCCTGGTGACCTCCGTAGGTTCAGAGATCGGACAGGAGTCTGGAAAAGCAGAGCGGGGTCGGGGATGACTCGACTGATCTGATCTAATCTAATTTGATCTAGATGATGTAATTACTCAATCTCATGACTCATGACTCAGGACAATGACTATGCGCCGGGAGAGAAAAATGGCAACCGGCGATCCACAATGACACTGTGGACACTTCTCATCTCAAACACATCCTCGTTCTAGTTGTATACTGTATACTGTACGACTATGACTGTATGACTGTATAGTATAAGTTCTGAGATCAGAAGAGTTCAGAACCAGATAAAATGCAGAACCAAGCTAGCAATTTGCCAATTGTTTGGGCTTACACCCAAGTTTCATGCCCTCGCGCATTTTAAGCATGAGTTCGAGACGGCACTGCAGCGAAATCAGCAAACCACTTTAAACCCGGCAATCTGGGACTGCAGTATGTCGGAAGACTTTATAGGCCGAGTGGCCCGACAATCTCGACGTATCGGATATAAGCGCCATTTATTCGAACGACACGTCTTGCAGCACTATCTTCTTAAATTTGGTTTTGTGCTGGGCCGCTGGAGACAAGAAAATCAACAGCACTCTGGTGCTAAATCTGGGTGCAAACGGAGAGCTCGAGGCAAGCGTTGACGGGTGTTGCAATTGCATGCAAAGGTGGCAGGTGCTACAACTGGAAGGTGGGGCAAGTGCTGCCAAGTGCTACAACTGGATGCACAGGGGTGATCGCTTGCTTTAGCTGTGCGGCTGAAAGAGAGTGTGGTCTGTGATCGTGCAAACTCCTATATTGCACAAGTAGTAATATGTCTGGCCCTTACATAAGCCCCGTGAAGCTGTGGCCTCCACCCTTCCATAATCGAAAGACCTGCAAAACCCGGTCCTCGGCATAGTTGGCGAATCTTCGTGAAGAGGTGCTCCATGGGGAAGTGGCTTTGTAAGCTTGATTCTACAGGTCGGGGTTTATAAGTTGGACGTTGAGGACGGGCGCCGTTACAAGGAATGTGTTCCAACTCTATATGGCAGTGTTCCGTGGCTCTATCTAGAGGAAGCAATATAGACTCATGCAGGTCTCAAGCAGTCGATCTGGATAGCATTAGGGTCTTGCGGCCTAACATACTCAGAAGGGGTTGCTTGATCCGATATGGTAAGGTTCCCCAGGCATTACGAGCAAGTAGTGAAATCCCTGACACTTCTGAAAACACCAAAATCCCAAAGGCAATTTTACACCCTGCAGGCGTTTCTGTACCCTCGAAGCCTGAAACAACCCCTCGAAAACAGGCAGGCGGAATTAACAGTACCCCAGAGGTTCCAGGTAAACCCTCACCTATTGTAATTTAAACTTTATACACTTCGTGGGAGTTGATCAAAACTCGTGGGAGATGATCAAAACTCGTGGGAGATGATCAAAACTCGTGGGAGATGATCAAAACTCGTGGGAGTTGATCAAAACTCGTGGGAGATGATCAAAACTCGTGGGAGTTGATCAAAACTCGTGGGAGTTGATCAAGACTCGTGGGAGATGATCAAAACTCGTGGGAGATGATCAAAACTCGTGGCAGTTGATCAAAACTCGTGGGAGATGATCAAAACTCGCGGGAGTTGATCAAAACTCGTGAGAGATGGTCAAAACTCGTGGGAGTTGATCAAAACTCGTGGGAGATGATCAAAACTCGTGGGGGTTGATCAAAACTCGTGGGAGTTGATCAAAACTCGTGGGAGTCGACCAAAACTCGTGGCAGTTGGCTCTAGGGTTTGGGCCCTAGGGTTTAGGCCCTACGGTTTAGGGCCTACGGTTTAGGCCCTAGGGTTTAGGCCCTAGGTTTAGCCTGGCCTTGCGGTTTAGGCCCTAGAGTTTGTCCCTAGGGTTTAGGCCCTACGGTTTAGGGCCTGGGGTTTAGGCCTTAGGGTTTAGGCCCTCCGGGACATTCACCCTCCAAGTTCTCCGCCTTTGTGGTTAGACATTCAAGCCCTTATAACCCTTCAAGTTCTCCGCCATTGCGGTTAGACATTCAAGCCCTTACCCTTCAAGTTCTCCGCCTTTGTGGTTAGACATTCAAGCCCTTATAATCCTTCAAGTTCTCTGCCATTGCGGTTAGACATTCACGCCCTTACTCTTCAAGTTCTCCGCCTTTGCGGTTAGACATTCAAGCCCTTACCCTTCAAGGCCTCCGCCTTTGTGGTTAGACATTCAAGCCCTTATAACCCTTCAAGTTCTCCACCATTGCGGGTAGACATTCACGCCCTTACTCTTCAAGTTCTCCGCCTTTGTGGTTAGACATTCAAGCCCTTACCCTTCAAGTTCTCCGCCTTTGTGGTTAGACATTCAAGCCCTTATAACCCTTCAAGTTCTCCGCCATTGCGGTTAGACATTCAAGCCCTTACTCTTTCAAGTTCCCCGCCATTGCGGTTAGACATTCAAGCCCTTACTCTTCAAGTTCTCCGCCATTGCGGTTAGACATTCAAGCCCTTACTCTTCAAGTTCTCCGTCTTTGCGGTTAGACATTCAAGCCCTTACCCGTTGGAGTTCTCCGCCTTTGGCCTGAGTTCTTCAGCCTCGTGCAGGAAGCTCATAGCTGATGGCTGTCGTTGCAATCATGAAGCGATGTCGTGATCGTCAATTTCAATTGTCTTGAACAGTTTTTGTAAGTTCTAATTTCTACCTGTCGGATCTTGTGAACTCTGGATTTGTGAACTTGCCGAGTTTCAGCTTGTGAATTATGCTGCCTCAGATGTCTGTTGTGTAGTTTCTGTCTGAAATATATAATATGTTCTGTCAAGCTTTAGCGTCAATATGTAACTCAACAGTTGTTTAGTACTTACTTCAAACTAATGGGTAAAATCATAATTGCGTTGTTCATGGTATGTAAAAGATTGTCTGTTGAATTCAAGCTGAAATAAATACAACCGTTATTCCTAATGTGAGGGGATTCTATGGGCGGGTGGGGTTTTTTCTGGAAGATAGCTTGACAAGAAATAGCTTGACAAGAAATTTCCAAAGTCAGAGCTGCTGAACCCTAAACCCTNTTATTCCTAATGTGAGGGGATTCTATGGGCGGGTGGGGTTTTTTCTGGAAGATAGCTTGACAAGAAATAGCTTGACAAGAAATTTCCAAAGTCAGAGCTGCTGAACCCTAAACCCTAAAACCCTAAACCCTAAACCCTGAACCCTAGAACCCTAAACCGTAAACTCAAAAGCGTAAGCCTGACTGCTCAGCTTAAGCCTTATCACGCACAGGAGCGTATCACACCCTGTACGGGAAAGCAACAAAAGACTTTCTAGTCTTTGCGAGGTAAATGGTAATTATAGGCATAATTACATCCATTTACAAGTAAGTTCAATAACTGAACACAAGGCTTCCTTAGATGACTTATAAGTAAGAGAATACCCTAAACCAGACCCCCGTAACCCCAGGGAAAAAAATGGACCCTCGAGTGCTCGTGTGTGGGCCACATTCTGCAGCAAAACAGGGCCGTTCTTTTCGTGTGCCTGCTCTAAACCACCCGGGGTCCATGTGTGCCCACGGCGGTCGAGGCCACATTCTGCAGCAAAACAGGGCCGTTCTTTTCGTGTGGCTGCTTTAAACCGCTTTCCCAAGCTGTAAACTCCGTCCCTCGGAGCCCGGATCAAAAAAATGGACCCTCGAGTGCTCGTGTGTGCCCAAAAGGGTCGGGGCCACATTCTGCAGCAAAACAGGGCCATTCTTTTCGTGTGCCTGCTCTAACCCTCCGGGGTCCATGTGTGCTCACGGCGGTCGAGGCCACATTCTGCAGCAAAACAGGGCCGTTCTTTTCGTGTGGCTGCTCTAAACTCTGCTTGCCCTCCGGAAATCTGGAAAACTGTGGCTGATTTTGGCTTACCAAATTCTGTTCATAAAATGTGCATTTTAGCCTGGGCCAGGTGCCAATCTCGAGGTCACCTCCTTTCTTTTNTGAACCCTTCGGGACTCCTTGCTTTGGTGTTCTGAAGCTTAAGATCGAAAAATGGACCCTCGAGTGCTCGTGTGTGCCCAAAGGGGTCGGGGCCACATTCTGCAGCAAAACAGGGCCGTTCTTTTCGTGAGGCTGCACTAAGGCTTCCAGGGTCCCTGTGTGCCCAGGCGGTCAAGGCCACATTCTGCAGCAAAACAGGGCCGTTCCTTTCGTGTGGCTGCTTTAAACAGCTTTCCCAAGCTGTAAACTCCGTCCCTCGGAGCCCGGATCAAAAAATGGAACCTCGAGTGCTCGTGTGTGCCCAAAGAGGTCGGGGCCACATTCTGCAGCAAAACAGGGCCGTACTTTTCGTGTGCCTGCTCTAAACCATCCGGGGTCCATGTGTGCCCACGGCGGTCGAGGCCACATTCTGCAGCAAAACAGGGCCGTTCTTTTCGTGTGGCTGCTCTAAACCCTGCTTGCCCTCCGGAAATCTGGAAAACTGTGGCTGATTTTGGCTTACCAAATTCTGTTCATAAAATGTGCATTTTAGCCTGGGCCAGGTGCCAATCTCGAGGTCACCTCCTTTCTTTTNCTGCTTGCCCTCCGGAAATCTGGAAAACTGTGGCTGATTTTGGCTTACCAAATTCTGTTCATAAAATGTGCATTTTAGCCTGGGCCAGGTGCCAATCTCGAGGTCACCTCCTTTCTTTTCGTGTGGCTGCTTTGAACCCTTCGGGACTCCTTGCTTTGGTGTTCTGAAGCTTAAGATCGAAAAATGGACCCTCGAGTGCTCGTGTGTGCCCAAAGGGGTCGGGGCCACATTCTGCAGCAAAACAGGGCCGTNTGAACCCTTCGGGACTCCTTGCTTTGGTGTTCTGAAGCTTAAGATCGAAAAATGGACCCTCGAGTGCTCGTGTGTGCCCAAAGGGGTCGGGGCCACATTCTGCAGCAAAACAGGGCCGTGCTTTTCGTTCCAGGGTCCCTGTGTGCCCAGGCGGTCAAGGCCACATTCTGCAGCAAAACAGGGCCGTTCTTTTCGTGTGGCTGCTTTAAACCGCTTTCCCAAGCTGTAAACTCCGTCCCTCGGAGCCCGGATCAAAAAAATGGACCCTCGAGAGTGTTCGTGTGTGCCCACAGGGGTCGGGGCCACATTCTGCAGCAAAACAGGGCCGTTCTTTTCGTGCGCCTGCTCTAAACCATCCGGGGTCCATGTGTGCCCACGGCGGTCGAGGCCACATTCTGCAGCAAAACAGGGCCGTTCTTTTTGTGTGGCTGCTCTAAACCCTGCTTGCCCTCCGGAAATCTGGAAAACTGTGGCTGATTTTGGCTTACCAAATTCTGTCAGAAAATGTGCATTTTAGCTTGGGCCAGGTGTCAATCTCGAGGCCCCCTCCTTTCTTTTCGTGTGGCTGCTTTTTTCCCTTCGGGACTCCTTGCTTTGGGGTTCTGAAACTTAACATCGAAAAATGGACCCTCGAGTGCTCGTGTGTGCCCAAAGGGGTCGGGGCCACATTCTGCAGCAAAACAGGGCCGTTCTTTTCGTGTGGCTGCACTAAGCCATCCGGGGTCCATGTGGGCCCAAGGCGGTCGAGGCCACATTCTGCAGCAAAACAGGGCCGTTCTTTTCGTGGCTGCTCTAAACCCTGCTTGCCCTCCGGAAACCTTTGCTCCATTTTGATTCTACGGCAGCAACCTCAGAATTGTCACAGGCGAGGAAAGTTTGTCAGCTTGCCTGTAGCTGCGTGAATATCTTCCTGTATTTTGGACGCTTGAGGACTTAAGCTGAGGACAAATGCTCTGGGTGGGTTGTGGTGGGATATGTGTCGGGGTCCACGGACGTGACGAACTCTCTTATGCAACAAATCTCCGAGTTCCGTCGCACATACTGTTTNCCCCCTGTCCCCTGCCCTGCCCTGAACGGTTGAAGAAATGGTTTGGGTGGTTTGGCCGCCTTAGAGGGGTGGGAGAGTGAAAAGAAAGAGCCACCCACAATCAGGCTCCAACGGCCAATCGTCAAAAGACGACGCACTCGAATTTACACTGTCGCAAGATACTTCCGCTTGTGCGCCATTCTACGGCAAACCCTAAACCCTAAACCCTAGACCCTAGACCCTAGTCTCGGCCGAGTCTCGGCTAACCCTACGTCACTACATCCTAGAGCCCAAACCCTCACTCAACTGAAATTATGTCCTCTTTCGTAGCCGCCTCACAGTGACCGTGACTTGGCCGAGACTATGCAGTGTGTGAGCCGAGACATCAAAAAAGGTCATTTTGATGCACAAAAAAGGCCAAATTGATCCCAGACCCCCCGGAAGAGATCCTATCAAGCTTGGGCATCCGCTTGTGCCCATCCTGGGCCAGCTAGCCACCACGTCCCTAACCTAAAGCCCACCCAGCGGCAGCTGTGTGTGCCACGGTTTGATGCTGGCAGCTGCAAAAGTGCCAGTCTGCTTCACCGCTTCGGTTACCAAGTCTAAGGAAGCGCACACGAAGCAGGTTTTTTCCTTGGATTACCTGGCTCCCCTTGCAGCGCGATGGACCCACATGGCCTCCGGACAGAATCTGCCGTTCGGCTCGTAAGGCGTATGTCGACATTGCTCGGTGCGTTATGTGACTTCAAAGGCAGCCTGGGGCCTGTGTGCGAGCTCAAGACAGGCCGGCAATGGGACCGCCGGGTTCATGTCAGAGTGCGCCAGTGTCAGAGGTATCTGCCGTACCTCAAAGTCAACCAGCCCCTCGTGTCCTGCGCAGCTGGGCAGGCACCCTTCAGGGCCGCACCCCAGCTGTCGATATGTCGATACCCCATAAAGTATCGTCTGTTACGAAAATGCTTGTCAAGTTGTTTGTATGACAATGAACAGCCAGTCTGAACCCTTTCCACATGCTGCTTACCGACACCAATGCGTCACCACTGCGGACGACTTCGTGATCGAGAGTAAGTGTTTGCGTTGGACACAGCGGTGTATCCAGATGCGCTGAAGCGGAATGAGGGCAACCGTTTGCGCCTGCCTGTCTTGATAGGTGCTGAGCTCCTTCTCCTTCCGGCAAGATAGCTCCTGCAACGGCGCTGACTATTTCCGATCCTTGGCTGTCAACAGACTTCCAGAGTTCGAAGCTTGATATTTTGATGGCGGCAGAAGCCATGCCGATTTCCAGAACTGACCGGATAGCCTTGCAAGCTTTCCCACGCCCCCTTCCCCCCACTCCCCCGCCCCCCCAAACCCACGCCAGGCTACTTCTACAGTTGCACAACCATCGTTCCGGTGAAGGGTGCCTCGATGTGCACCCCGTGCCTTATCTTCAAGGTCCACGACGATAGTAAAGGCTTGGTTGGCTTGTTTAACAATAGTAGCACTAAGCACATGTTTCAGTGTGTGGTACATCGTTGGACTCGGCCCAAGCTCCCAGGAAGACGACACGCTGCGTCGCTCACAGTGGCAGCCATCCACACTTGTGGGAGCTGGACAGGCATAGTCATAGTCGTTTAGCATCATGAACTCCACAGGCAATGAACTGTCCCTAGAAAGAGGTTATCATGCGCGCATTTTGAGCGTGTGCAGGCACGACGTGGGATCGCAGTGTGAAGCTGGAACGTTGTTGACAAAGTTCGAGTACAAGAGCTGCACCGGGGACGATGGTGTCTCGGTTCGCACAGCACTTGTGGGAAGAGTGGGTGCCGTAGCTTTGGCAGCCCCGTGCAACTGGATGGCCCTCGTTCGTGCCTTGCGTGATCTTGCGTGCCTGAAGAATCCGAATGCAGTTTGGAGGTGGGATTAGTAGCATGAGCATGCTTACATTTTTGTCCCAGGCGCTGGCTATCATTATGCATACACATGCTGTCCGGTTCAAGGTGCTGGACCCAGTTTGTGCTGTGTTTATGATGGGCGTGTCACTTCGTGATGATCAGCTTAACCTTTGAACAGGTTGCCTTGCATCATATGTTTGCAAAGTGCCTGTTGCAATGCTGAGGTTTGGGTGAATGCTCCGAAGAAACAACGGAATGGGGAGAGGTCACGCGCTTACGCCTTTGATCCACTCGACTGCTGCGGGGTCTTCCTTTGTTGCGAATGCCCAGCATGCCCCTCCTGGATGGTTTACTTGCTCAGCCCTGCTTTCTCGACATCCTTCGCTCCCAAACACAAAGCACGCCCTTCCATCCCTCTCAACTCCCTGCGCGGATCGGGCTTGCGTCGGATGCCGAGACTCGCCACGGCCTCCGTGGCTTTCGTGCTTACGGGCAGGGTTCTTCTCTCTCTACTTTTTTCCCGCCGCGATCCCCCATGCCGCCGCGAACGGCACGCCACGCCGGGTGTGCCGGGGATGTGAAGGGTTTAGCTGGGAACGTGTGCAGTTGTCTCTTGTGTCTTAGAGGTTGGCGAGAAGAGCGACCTGGCGGCCTTGGCACACCACCGACCTCAGTGCCCTCGAGACCTTTGACGCGAAGTTAGTAACAGGCTGTCTGTTACTGTCTGTTTAAGAGTGCTTCGTTGGCATTCCTGGCCGTATGTTGAGGACAGCGGTTTGCAGCGCTTCCTCCTTGAGTCCAAAGTTCCGGAGGTTGCTCAAGGTGCAACTCTGCAAGGAGAGGTCAGGTGCCGGGTCCGCATCCGAGAAGCCCTGTAAGCGTTCGCAAGCCTGGCAAGCCTGTTTATGTTTTTCGTTTGCTGCGTTTCTTCCACTGCCTTACCCTCGTGCTCAGGTACACCTTTGTCTGCTGCATGCTGCCAATGGCACCGCCCGTCAGTGTCAAGACGGGGCCATTGGATGCAGGCGGCGCGTGGGAAGGCGGACCACTTCATGAACCTATTGTGGCATTAGCCAGAACGGCTGAAGTCTTTTGTTTTGCATGCCCAGGCACATATTGCCCAGCAGGACGTAGCGAAGGTCGGGCCACTCTCATGCGAGGAAAGGCTTCTTCACCCTATTTCTCCAAGAGAGCCTTGGTTGGCCCTGCTTAGACGTGACAAGACACTTCAGGGCAATTCGCCTAGTGATGTTTTGGCATAGCAAATGACTGCGTGAGTCATTGTTTGAGTTTGGGGTTCAAGCTTCTGAACCTGAAGAGCTTCGTGCGCCGAGTCGCGGTTAAGCCGTGCTCCATTGCATCAAGTCAGTGAGTATGCAACTTCCTGTGGAAATGCAGCACCCCGGCATGACGTGCCCAGCTCAGCAAGGAGATGGTGTGTCATGTGGCTATCACAAGGACAAGCTAGCCAAAATTGTGGATGGCGGGGCTTACATGCCCAGCACCAGGTGGGTCAGTTCTGATAGCGAGGAGCCACTTCCTATACTGTACATGTTGCAAGGGCGGGCGCTCTGAGCACGTGTGGCCCAGTCTGTGCCGCAGAACCGAGCTGCGATGGCTTCATTTGGACCGCGGCACTGAGTTACGCTTATCCTTGAACACGAGTGAACGGTCAGCATTCTGTCGATGTTCGAGCATGAGCAGGATTGATGGGATGTGTGGCTTCCGCAAGGACACATCATACAATGCGACTGGGCTTGCAAGCAGGGCTCCCGGTTAGTTCGAAAGTCGTTTTGCGCAGGTGGCCTCCGATGCTCGTGCCGACTGCCACAGCAAGGTTCCGGAGTCGGAAGCACCGTGACTGGAATGGGACACAGCAGGAGCTCTGGACGTGGTGTTCCTCTTCGTTGCGCTCCGATCGTGCACGATGTGCTTCCGCGGTCAATGTTGGGGCTGGAGTTCCCACATTTTCAATCCGCTCACAGCCATGTCCAGCTCAGGCCATGAAGATAAAGTTTGACCGTCTTGCTGGCCATTGGTGCATGATTTCTCACATCCAGCAGCCCCTCTGCTCCTTTGACAGCACCAACATGTAGCTGCATGCACAACGCAGTTCTCAAGGCTCTGAGTCGCAAGATGTTGTTGCAGTGGCGGGCTCAACAATCGTGGGGCGTGCGCAGCCGCTGAGGTACCACTGCTGATGTATCGCATCCACTTCAGCTCCCTCCGGGAGGAGAAGGTAATATCGACTACTCCCCAGCCCCTGTGCTGAAGCCAAGTCAACAGATTGAGTGTAAGCATGTAGCCGAGTCGAGATGCTCCCAGGTTTTGCCAATGGACACAGAGTTTGAGGGCAACGGGGCCGTGGAAGTGGCACACGACTCGATGGCCCAAAGCCTCCTAGGACGGCTGCCGCCGCTCACACAAGCGAGTTGCGTGTCGGTGCAACTTGTTTAACTCGGCAGAGGAAAGGCGGTTGCACACAGAGAGTCTTCCTTTGTCGTGTTAGCCTTCGTCACTCGACGGTCTGCGCAGTCAAGTTATGATCTTGGGGAGCGCCAGATGTTTTCGGCGAAACGACGCTGCGAACTACTGCATGCGCACCCCATGCGCTGACCTGAGACTTGAGTCACCGAGGCATGGCGTTTGAATGCAACGATTTGCCGGGGGATTCCTTGACACAACCATGAGCGGTCAAACCATCATCACTGCACGCACGAACCTGTATGCTTGGTTCAAGTGTTCAAGTCGCGATTGAAAGCTGTTCGTTTGTCTTTTCCCGGCCGGTACCGAAACAAGTCGGCAACTCCGCACGCGCTAAATCCGATACAGAGCTGAAGTCGAGTAGTTCGCAAGAGATTTGTCTGCTGACACCCTGAATCACGAAGAGCCCGCGTCAGTCTTGCCTGCATGTGCTGAGTGTAGCTGTGTTGCAACTTGCATGATCTCTGCGAGAGGCGTGTCTGGAGGCAATTTCTTCCCATCTGGTTTGGAGTCTGGCTGCTGCTTAATACACGGAACGAGACACGAGACAGATGCCAGCAATGTCAGGAGGTTGTCTTCCGTCTCCAGGATGATGACTCCGATGCGCCGGGTGCCGGCAAACCCAAGAAAGTCACACCAACAACAACGAAAGCTCCGACAACTCGGCACGCGTTCTACCTTCTACTCCGTTGCCAGTTTTCGCTGCCGCAGCGCTGCACAGTTCACGACACGTTTTCCTGCAGACATGCAGTCGGTGCGCCCTCCAAGAGTATTGTATTGATTTCTCTGGTTCCACATTGTGGCGCAGGAACTTCTAATTCTGCAATGAGCCGAGCCGGGACTGGCGGCGGGCTGGGAAACAAGAAGTTCAAGAGTTTCGCCTGAAGGTGCAGACGTAAGCACGTGCAATCTAGCAGAATCTAGCATTTGGTGTTCATGTAGGGGTGATGCTCCACACTGTTGTGCTGAGGAAGTTACCCAAGATCCCAAAAGCCAAGTTCAACATGGCAAAGCTCCAGTTCTTGCAAAGAGGGGGAACGCAATTAATTCGGCTGGGCTGTGTTCGCCGATGGACATGTGACAAACTGTGAGAAGGTGGGCTGCAGGCGAGTTTAGAAGTCGAAGATGTATATTTGCTTGCCGAATGCAGTGTGGCTGTCCCTGCACACTGTACTTCTTTTCATTCTATGCGCAGCAGGATGCCGAAGCGGCTGGTTGCTGCTGCTTCCGTGTCCAAGGTTCGAGATGGCGGAGTTCCAGCCTTTCGAAGGCGAGCGCCAAGAGCTTCAACAGCGTGGGGTAACGGAAGCCGCCGCTTGGCTGCAATCGAGCCGCCCAACATAGACTAGCTGATGTCCCACCAAGAGCAGCGACACTGCCTAACGAAATGTCCAGCCAAGCCTTGTCCAAAATGGTCTTTGGTGATGTATGGGCAGAAGAATTGTGTTGCGCTGAAGTCAAGGTTGCCCCAAACAGAGCAGCCTGTTTTTAACTTCGCAAAAGAATTAGGAGGACGGGTTTGCACTGGCAAGACTTTTTGATTGTGCAAGTGGCGAGGGGCATTTGCACAGAAAAAGTGGGACAGCCGTGACGCGTGCGTCTGGATGCGGATGCCTGTAATTTTGTCAGAACTCAGGTGCTGAACTGGAACCCGGAGCCCATCGTGCCTTTTGGACTCGAGCGGTTAGGCCACGGAGGTTTTATGCCCGAAGGTTGCCCGGCCGTCTGAGGTATGCTCCGCACTGCCTGGCCCGGGAGAGCCGCGAGAAGATCACGGGCGCTGAGCCTGTCGAGGGTGACCACTACCTCAGCGTCGAGGTCACATGCCACAGATAGGAGCATCAAGCAATGGAGTCGCAAAGGCCTGTGGTGCAAGTAAAGCTGCTGCCAAGGAGAGGCAAAAGGATGCGGTGGGTGCCTGCTACCACGCTTTGGGCGCAGATTCAAGCGGGGCGGCGGCTGTGGAGACCTGGGGAGAAGAGGGCACACCAGGGAAGAAGAACACGGATTGGCAAGAGCCGTTCTTTGCTGCCAATCCGACTTTCCCTGGCCTCACGGCCGATGCGGTCTGGGACTGCTCCACGCGCGACATCAATCGTGGATACAAGCTGGCCATGTGGGACCCGAGAGGGAAGAGCCGAGCTTCAGAGAGGGGGCAAAAGCGGGGTGGGGGTCCGCTTCAGAGAGGAGCGGGGAGTAAGAGTCTGTGTGTTGTTCGCAGGATCGCGAAGCGGACTTTGCAGAGAGCACCATCGAGGCCGGGCCCGGGCGCGCGCGCCCGCGGGCGGCGGCGCGTCTTCACTTTCGGAAAGAGTGACATCTGACTCAGCTGACAGCATCCTTTCTGTTTTGGCGCCCTCCTGAAAGGACTTCTCTGAGCCCGTCGTGACGAAGGCCTGCAAGAACATTCCTGGGACGGTGATGCTGGCTGGTGCCATTGCGGCTTACGCAGGAACAGACATGGACGCCGGGGACATGTGTGCTGCCGTCGCCGGTGCAGTCTCTGCAGGATCCCTGTGGGCCATTGCCCAGACGCAGTACTACAGGGCACTGAGGTATGACGAAAGCGACTTCCAAGATTGCAATCCTTTGCAGAACACAATGGCGAAGGTTTACTGCGACCTCTCCTGCGTGGAGGACGCCGTCAAGCGAGGTGACCAGAGAATCCTGAGCTCCATTGGTACCTTGAACAGAAACATCCTTTCGGAGATGAGGGAGTTCTTCCAGCACTACGTCTCAGAGATCTTCACCCGCTTAACCCACATGGAAGACAAGCAAAGCCACGAGAGTTCGCAGCTGAAGAACGTCATGGACACCTACGCCCAAGCCGACCTCAACGCCGTGAATTCCAACGGAAAGCAGATCATCGATGCCATGAACTCCCAGCACAGCGCCTTGAACAAGAATCTGGGCATAGCTGCCAAGCAGATCTTCGACCTCACCCACGAGGACGCGTTGAGTTGCGAGCGCTCAGCGGGCTTTAGTCACGAAGAGACTCAGGAACGTGAACACTCATGTACAGGAGCACAAAGTCATCGCTCAGAAGATGGAGCCTTGTTGACAGTCGTCTCACTTCCCCAAACAAGTGTTGATGTGGGTAGCTAGCTGGCCTCAACCTTGCAGTAACGCGTGCTGGGCATTTTTGCGGAATTCATCCAAGGATGCGCATCTGGCTGCGACTTCTGACGCTATTGATAACTTGACGCTGGACTAAACAAGAAGTGGCTCGCCCACCTGCTCGATAGAATAGCGAAACACCTTCGCTCGGGTTTGGTCATTAACTTGTCTTGGCCCAGACGAGAGCGTTGCCTGACAAGGAAGCTACCTGTAATTTGCGTAATGTGCGTACATGCCGAAGTTTCGACAGCTTGCGGCGGCGAACTTGGTCGCAAGCCGGATGGCGATCGGCCAGCCAAAGCCCTTGCACCCACCAAGGAAGGAGTCAACGGCACAAGGCTTCCATGACGCGTTCAACGAGTTCACCGAAGCCCTGGCATCGGACGACGCTGAACCGATGTGCTCAGAGTGGTTTCAACAGCTTTAAGCCTTGTATCAGCCATTATGTCGGATTCGACGCAAAACTAAGGAGGGTGCGGCCCTCGCACAGTTGAGACAGACCCACACGGCAGCCACGCAAGCTTTGGAAGAGAGTCTTCTTGGCAATAGCGTCGTTTGTACCCTGCCCCGGCATCTCGCATCTAGAGTCAATCTAGAGGATATCAGCCTGGAACGTGGACGGGGCCATGTACCGCCTCGGTTCTGCCAAGCTGGACACCTTTGCTGCACTGCGAAGCTCTTGTTGTTGCTTGAGCCAGGGATGCTAGTTTCGGACATCATTCGATCAGGTCCTGTCGTGAATATACGAGTCTTGGTAGACAGGTTTTGAAGGAAAAGACTGGGCCCGCAAAGAAAAACCAGAGCCGGCGCGGGCAGGTTGCTACAGTACCTGCTACCTTTGCTACCTTCCTTCTTGAATAGGATTTACCATGCCCATCGACTTTAGCCACGAGTCAGTCAGAGTTTTGTCTGTAGCGGTATCTGCACACATTGTGGCGTTTCCATAATGTATCGGTGCGGCTCCTTTCAAGATGCCTGTATGTTAGTAAGGCCTTTGCCTTTGTTAAGCAAACTGTCTCGAGATGACGGCCTTGCCAACAGTCGGGCAGTAGCTGAACATGTTTAGATTTGGGAGTGCACTCTTGTTCTTAAGGTTCGTGATTGGAGGTTTGGGGTTCAGATTCGATGACCAAGCGCAGCCGTCGGCAAGGCGATTTCATGAATGAGGCATGAAGCCCTCTAACCAGGCTTAGGCCGAGGATGGAGATTGGATTTGGTCCATGGTTGCTCTTTTATATAGTCGGCAGACTATCAAACTCGACATGCTGCAACTGTTGCAGGAGCAAGTTGAGCAGGCCCTGCTTGCCCTGCGCAACCAGATTACACATGCATCTTGGTTGCAAAACTGGACCGCAAGCCAAGGACGAGGCAACACATTGGTCAGCTCCCGTTTGATATTGCCCATCGTGTGATCACGTCACTGTGCAGTGCACTGCAACAGCGGGTGTGTATGTATGCATGTCGCGAGTCGTTGTGGGTGGTGTGCGGGTGCTTCAGCGCCTCTCAACGATGCACCTTTGCTTTTGGCGGGCTCGTGCCCACCTTGTGATAATGTCATCTCAGTGCACTGCAACAGCGGTGTCTATGTATCTGATCCAGGGCTGGGAGCCCCCCCCCCCCGCCCAGCCCCACCCACCCNCCCCAAACCCGGTCCAAGCCCTGATGGGGCCGGGCTGGTCCCCCCCCCGCCCAGCCCCACCCACCCCATGGTATCCCCCTGCACCCCCGTGGAGTGCTTGTGGTCTTGCTTGGGTTCATGGTCTCTCGGCTTCTTTGTCTCCCCCGCTTTGGGGTTGTGGTTAGAGGTCGGTTATGGTAGGCAGGAACACCGGACCTCTCTCCAAGCTTAAGTCGACTTCTTGTGTTTGCTCCAGCATGCCGCCAAGCAGAAGCTGTAACCTTGGCTGGCTCGTCGCATGCAATGCGTGTTGAAATTGAATTGGATTGGCTGAGCAGCTTCTACAGTAGCAAGCCTACAGAGGCATGGTTGCAGATATGTTGTTGCAACACCAGAGGTCGTGGGTTACACTTTGTTCCCTTGCGAATGGTTCTGTGGTGTGGCCTTCCCTGTGGTGGGCTTCTCCCCAGAACAGGATTGCTGGCTGTGACATTGACACTCGTCGCCTCCTCTGGGTTCTGATCCGGCGCGAACCGTGTCTGCAGCCTGCCCTCACGAAAACAATACGTTAGAAGTTGCCCTGTACGTCGAGTTGCGACGGATCATACTTGGATGCATTGCACTGATTTCACCTTCGCTTTTCAGCAGGCTCGTGCGCGGCAAGCTGGAAGGGAAGCGTCCAACGCCACCGCACGGACGCTTGCAAAGCAGAAGACTGCGCGATGTTTGGCAGTAGCCAAGTAGCTGAGTCTCATAGTCATTAGCGGGACTCAATGTCTCTGTCTCGAGGCTGCTCGAGGGAGCGGCGCTTCACCGTGACACAACGGCCATTGCCAGATCATTGCTGGGCTGGAAGGCAAAGGGTTGGGGGTCAAGGGATGCCTTTAGGGGGGGTTCGGTTCGGGACTTTCGTGCGTTTTGTGCTTTCAGGCGAACCTTGCCGAGTCGGAGCCTGCTCTCATTGACTTGGAGATGAAGAAGCTTCTGAAGGCGGCGCAGACGTCGTGCCTTGGCGATGCCACGGACGTCATGGCAAAATCTGGTTTCGGCCACCATGATACCATGAGTTCAGGATCCGAAGTCACCGCCATTCTGCTGAACACATGAGTCGCCACATCGAGCTCCTAAGAGGCGAGTCTGAGGCGCGCTGGAAGTTTTTGTCTTAGAGACTTGCGCTGTTCTGCTGTTCTGGTCACGGAGGGAAGCCTTTCTTCCGTCGGTCCATGCAAGGCCGCCAAGCTTGACCAGTTCCACGTGGAATCCCAGGTTGTGGAGTTCGACAAGACCCTCAGCTGGCACGAAATCAGGTCACCCGTGGCCTGTGGTGGAGTGCAGTGATGTGCCGTGATGCTCGGTACGGCGCGCCATGCAAACTGTCGACGGGCACACGAACGACCGCTTGATTTCTGGAAGCATGGACAGGGGTGAGGTGCAAACAACTAGTCACTAGTGAGGTGCCTTTCATGAGTCCCATCATGTCCCATCTCTTCATTTAGCTCAAAAGGTGGCAACAGGTCGTGCACGAGTAGTTTCTCTAGTTTTGCTTTTCTTTCTCTGTGCTCTGCTTCAGGTCCGCCGAAGGTTGTCCTCTTGCTGTTGCACATTCCCGTAGCTCCTACTCAATCGTCTAATACACAGTTTTTTTTCGACAGCTTTTGCTGTTGCACTCGTGGGTTTCACCGCATCCGATGTCGGCATGCAGCGTACTTGCCCTTCCTGTGAGTCGTCTCTGCAATGCAGGTATGAATGGGTCCTCTGTGTGATCCTGCCATGCGTTCTTTACGGTGCTTAAATCTTTCATGTGTGTAGCGACCTCGCAAACTCCCTGTGAAGATTGATCTCGTCTGTTGCCACAGCATCCGATGGTGTCTGTGCGGAAAGTTTCTTTAGTGGCCTCGAGGCAAAGCTAGAACTTCTGGCTTGGGAGGCCACCGCAGGTTTTTCGCATCTGGGACGTTGCCCTGTTCTCTTGATGTGCATCGGTCTCGCATTCTGCTCCTCTCTTTGTTCGGTTTTTCTCCTTCATGTCTTGCTATCTGTTCCAGGAGATCGCCTTTTGAGTGATGTGTTTGTCCGCTCTCAGAGTCTATTCACACCGCGCACAAAGTAGGTCTTGCACGTGTGTGCAGAGACGTGCAGACTTCTGCGTCCTCGCGCGACGCTCGTGCGCTCCAGAGGGCAAGAAGAGACTTCGACACGATCGCTCCCGCGTGTCCAGGTTGCAGAACTCGCGTTCTGCAGTGTAACTACTGATCGTCGCCGGCCTTGTGTCAAGGGCCACGCTTAAAGGGTTCTTCTCCGAGCTCTGCCCAGGATCTTGCTGAAGATCCGCCAGGCCGCGGAGGAGTACATGGAAGCAGCGCAGGAGCCGCTCGTCGGCCGATGCAAAGAGCACCGCCTGGAACGTGCATGGCACGGCCCTGCCGGTGGCCCTTTCTAGTCTTGGAAAGGCTAGGCCAGGCCAAGCAAAGCCTGTCTTCCCAGGCAAGTGGACCATGTTAGCACTGCGACGGAGCTGACTGAAGCCTACTTGTCCAAGTGCAGCGCTGCTCCTTGGCACAGGCTACAGGCTCACGTAAAGACTTAGAACGCACAGCCACTGCACATGCCAACAGCATCGAAGCCTGACTACTGTCGGTCTCAGGATTTCTTGCAGGTGCAGGTTGCGGCAAAGCGTGCCATGCATTCGGGCCAGCGAGCGTCGAGAGCAGCACGCCGAGCGCTGTTGCTCGGCACAGCAGCCAGAGTCGCTCTTTCTTCGTTTTCTGGTTTTCTGGTTATGCTGTCATGGGTCAAGGCTTTGTAAGTTCGAGAAGCTGAGAAGCTGCTTGCAGCGCGCAGTGCGCCTCTCAGGCGGGAGGTCTGCCAGCAGGTGGGGCTGCTGGCAGAGGTGCTGGTGGACGGCGGCCTGGCCCCTTGGACAGCATCGCTCCATTTTATTCCTTGTCCCTTGCCACCGCCATGTTCTCGTGTTTCAGGTGCGCTCGGCGCTGCAAGCAGCAGCGGCAGCTGCGACCGCTGCCTCCGACGCAGCCAAGCCGCTTCGAACCGGGGTGGAGTCCGTGGAGAACTTGGACGGGGTGCCCTCGAGTCTCGAACCATGTTTGCTTTGATCCAGCCTAGAGTCTGTGCAGGGGATCGGATACCCATCAAGAAACGTATGCCGAAATTACACCGCGTCTGGCCCTTGGGCTTCGGTTTCGGGCTTTGTTCTAAGCGCTTCCTGGTCTCTAGGTCGGGGCCGGGAGAAAGCAAGCAAAAGGTGGCGAGGTTTTGGGACTTCGGCACTGCCTGGGTGTTAGGTCCCCTTGGTCCCAGCGGAGAGGCGCTTTCGGTCAGTAAACAAGAAAGTTGGCCAATCCCGCGACGTCAGCCAGAGGTGCCTGACAACCCAGTGCAGCGTGCGAATGAATCCAAGCTCGTGCTCCAGCAGCTCCATGCCACCATTTCTCGGACGGCACGGAAGCGCGGGACAAGGAAGGCATCTACGGTATCTGCGCTGCTCCAGATGCCCGAGCTCTTCCACATCCTGCACCTGAGCATGTTGTCACAACTGGCCGAGTGGATGCCGCCAGTGCTGCCGAAAGCCCAGGCTAAGTCGTTTGCCGAAGCTTTGTACCGGTTTGACATGTTCTGACCATATGTTGCCCTTTCAGACTAGAAGTCACGCTCTTCTTGACCAGGCGGCCTTCAAACTGGCGCGTCACCTGCGCCATCGACACGACATGCATGGCTTGTCTCGAAATGGTGGCGAGGATGCACGGCTTATGCACTCAGCCTGGCGGCGTCTCGATGCTGAACTTCAAGCGCCCAGCCAGCACTTGGAATCGCTTTTCGAGAGTCCCAGTTTCGACCCCAGTCCTTGGACGCGTTTGACTCCTGCTCTGTTCTGAGGAGATGGCTGGAGAAAGCCGCGTGCGTCACACTGCGCTGGGTGCTTTGTTTGCCCAGCAAATGGATGAAGTGCTGGCTTCAGCAGCACCAGTACCGGAAAACTGCACTGCGAGCGGCCAGGATACCGGTGCATACAACAACTTGCAGCGAATAGGGAAGCATCGGTTTCGAGAGTACCACTCAGGCCGCAAGCATGAGTCTGTTCATTGAGCATGAGCAAATATATCTAAGCGGTCTAAGCGAGACTCTGCTTCAAAGCTGAAGGTTTCACGGGCACGCGAAATTCTCTCGCATATCTCATATCTCTCTTTCGAGGAGGGCTGGATGCTGTGGGCTGCCATGCCTTCGGACACAACTGCGTCTCTGCTGTGTTTAGCTGAGTCGAGCCCTTCCGACGGACTTCTTCGGCTCATGACGCAAGAGCACCGTCCTGTCCTTTTCAAGCAAGCATCCCGCGAGAGCACTCCTGAAACAGTTGCTGGTTGCGACAAGTGGATCAGGTTGTTCGTCGCAGGCTTGGGAAGGAGGATGAACGATGTTTTGATTGCTTTAGGGTATCTTCAATGCACAAGAGTTCGGGGTGAGCATCAGGCAGGCGGATTTGTCCACGAACCAGATACCGCCTCGATCAAGACTGATCCAACAATGCATGTGTGCATGACTGTGTATGCTCTCAAAGAAGTGCACAAAGCAGATTACAGTACGGCGCTGCAACCTTGAAACTTGTTCTGGAGCCACCTGTTCATGTTGGAATCTTTTTGTGGGATGCTGGCTGGCTCGTCTTGATGCGATTCGGCTCGCATCCAAAATTGAGGCCTTCGTCATTGTCAAAGGCGCGGCCAATCTCGTTCAGCACGCCCGAGGCCACGCCTTGCAACGTGAAGCATCATAGAAGAATCCTACCCGAATTTCTGCACGGCTCTAGCCGCCAGACTCGGCTGACAAGGCATTTGATTTGCTTGTGAAACAGCCGCTGAACAGGCATGCTCTGTATTTCTGAGATTGAGCTAGCGATGGTGAAGACAAGAAAGGCAATGTAGCGACCAACGTCGATCGGCAATCTTTGCCCGATGGGGGCTTGGGGGGTCGGGTGGGAGCGAGGACGTCATCACCGGAAATTGGATTTTGCCGCCATCTCCAACAGCTCCAAGGATGCAGGCAGCGGAAGCGAGCGAAAGTGCGGCCTTGCCACGTTTTTTTTGCGTTTGAGCTCCTGCAAGGCAGCTTTGAAGCGATGGTTTGCAACTCGCAGACCGGATCCGCCACAGCCTCAACCTATTGTAGGCCACTTCTTGAGCTTCGATGGAGCATACTGGAAACATTGGGCGTATCAGTGTCAGAGGTCTAGCACAGAGTACAGCGCTGCTTGCTGTTGGAAAAGGGGGGGAATGACAGATTTTCTCCGAGGCGCGTGCTTTGCAGGTGGGCGAGGTGGCCACCTGGCTTTGCACCGAAAGGGCAGGCAGCCTCGTTGACCACGCGACCCTGCGACCCTGCCAATGGCTCTGTGCCATGGGTTGCTGTTGTGCCTTAGGTGGCTTGCTTCTCAAATCAAACACACGAGTCGTACGAGCTGCTTGGCAGAACCCCACATAGAAGATGCACATTGTGCCTGTCACCTTGAGCAGCGACATGGCATGGGCATGATGCGCAGGACAAACCCGAGCAGAAACAGCTTTGCACAGGTCTGGCTGCAATGTGGTGCTTGATCTGCCGGTGGTTTCACGGGCTGCTTGAGAGGCGTTTTAGGCTTAGGTCCACATGACGGCCGGGCCTCGAAAGACCTCCTGAGCAGCCGTTCGGCCGAGCTGGCAAAAGCAATGAGGGTCGAATGTCTTTTGCATGCCAAAGGTGAAGCCATTGCATAAGAACAATAAAGAACCCTTGCGAACTGTGGAGGGCCCATCGAACCTTCCCAAACTTGTCCTAAACTCGATGCAGCTACGCTCTTTGGTGAGTTCTGTGTTTCCATCAGGTTCTTGCACTGACGCCTGCACACCCGCTGCAGTCATTGGGGACAGGGTTCTGAGCGCTCATTCTTTTAGCAGCATCCTGCTCGAATGTAGCGCTGCATGGAGGCCTCGTGCAGCTTCGTACAGAAGATGCAAAGATTTGCTTCAAATGCCTACACAGAGCCGCGGTTCAGGTCGTGGCGAAGGAGCACGTAATCCTCAGCACTTTACAGTCATCGAGAAGGACTGCGGTCGACCTGATCTAGCCAGCACCTGCAGTTTCTGTTTGTCATATGTTGCACTCGCATTCAGGGAACTCCCCTAGCCGTTCGCGAAGGAGTGGGAGACAAATTCTGTGCTACAGACTTAGCCGTGCTGTGGCAAATCTATGTAAGCATTCACTGGTGTGCATGTCGTTCTTGTTGTCTTTGTGTGTTTGTGTGTGTGCAACTCCTGTCTCTAAGGATCTAGGACTCATGTAAGCATTGTACAGTGCGGCATGACTGTGGGACCGCACTCAACGAAGCTACCACAGTCATGGGATACCGAGTCTGATCAACTCGGCGTACCTGCAATTCTTCGGATTAGAGCCGGGCCCCCTGTGGCGGCA
>BGNK01002042.1:36638-50922 GCA_003297005.1 Symbiodinium sp. clade A Y106
TACTGTTTCGATTGAAGAAGAGATCTACGTACGACACCTACAAAGCTTCTTTGTTAACAACAAAGAGCTGTTCTTCTGTACCCGATATGTAGACAATCGACTCGTGGTCGTCTCCCGACCTTCTTCAGGACTACCGGCTGCATCATTTCTTAACCAACAATTTTGATGTCACTGAAGAGTTCCTTGGATTCGATCTTCAACTACAACATCATCGCCTACTGTTGATACTCCGTCCTGAACGGTGGAAGATTCGTGAGCCCAACAGTGCTGGTCCTGAAAGACANGTTGATACTCCGTCCTGAACGGTGGAAGATTCGTGAGCCCAACAGTGCTGGTCCTGAAAGACACCGAACTGCTGCATTTCATTGCGCTCGCCTACATATAGAGAGACATGTTTGGCCCTGAACTGTTCGTGAAAGTCAGCTTGTACAGTTGCGCCAGCATTTTGCTGCCGCTGGATACCCTTCGCTGTGAAAAGTCAGCTGTGAACAAACGAATAACTGTTCCGTCAGCGTCTCTCTTGTTCTCTTCTCCTTGTGATTCACGCTTTACTGCTGCATTTTTCAGCTTTTTCAGGCTCATCACGTTGTAGTTTCCGCACGTCTGTTGCCATGCACTCCAATGTGTTGGGATCAGCGCACGATCCTCTACTACCTTTGACCAGATGGATCCAGTACACCCAGACAGAACTTCAAAGCGTTCGCGCTGATCTAATCCNCGTGAATTAGCTCAACAGCAAACTGAGTTTTCGGAGCAAATGACAGAAGTGGCCAACGCGGTAACCGACATGTTTCACCAACTAGGAGTCCTTCGCAATACTTTTAATCATGCTATGAATGACATGCTTCGTCATGTTGAAAGCCCCCAGCAGTTGCCGCCAACACAATTGGCTGCTACACAACCGGAAGATGTCCCAGTCTCATAAAACAACTTCAGACTTCGCACCTGCAGAGGCTATGTAAAAGAACACTGCTCCTTGCTGTGCCATTAGTTACTTTTACCAATCGCGATGTTGTTCTTCAGTACTGGGCTCGAGAAAAGTTTCGCTCCCTACAACATGAAGCGAAAAGCTGCCGAAGCCTCCTTGCACTGGGACTTTCAGAACTACGTCATCAGGTTTGACGTGGAGATTCGCGACCCTGTCTACACTAGCGGCCTCACTCAGCACTACCATCTTCAGCTGAGTCATCGAGACACCATTGATCATGCAAAATATCTCCTGAGCCAACAAGTTTGGGAGCGTAACGGTCGCTATCCACATCCTTCGAAATACCAGTTTCAGCAGTTAGGCGTTCACCTCGGTTTCACCCAGTCTGTCATGATAGCTTCAACACTTGCTCCAATCCTGGTAGTTCGCACTGCAGCGTGAAAATAGCATACCGGCTGTGACCGGTGTTGTGTGTGTGCAACTCCTGTCTCTAAGGATTTAGGACTCATGTAAGCATTGTACAGAAGCAGGGGGGCAACCCCGTGAGCATAGCTGGTTGCCCAACGAAGGGCTATGCCACGGCTGATACTGGGTCTGATCAACCCAGATTACCTGCAATTCTTCGGATTAGAGCCGGGCCCCCTGTGGCGGCAAAGGATCACACAATAAGAATGAACATATGTAACCTAGCAAACGGCATCCCACGGGATGACCGGTCAGCAAGTATGTGTGTGTGTGTGTGCGTGTGTGTGTGTACGTACAGCGTGATTCTAAGCTAAAGGTGTTTGGATACAAGTGACAGTCTCGAACTTTGCTCCTGACCGCCAGTTTCGTCGAGAAAGAGGGGGGGCAGAGGGGACTCATAGAGCTCTGCCCAGCGAAGCTCTCTATGGTGACTTCAGGATATTGGGACTGATCATCCCAGCGTACCTCCATGCAGAATGGCCACCTAGCTAAGCCATAAACCTGGCATGTGGACAATATACTGCGGAGCACAAGGGATCCTGCCCGCTTGTTGTAGTTAATGTGTTCTACGTTGTCAGGTTCCGATGCCACACCAAGGAATTTCAGGTCCTGGAACTAGTGGCTCAAGCCTGTATCGGTTTAAAGTGTGTCGGCCTTCGTTGCCAGTCGGCAACTAGCCCTCCTTGGGCACTGCCATTTTCCGGATTCTGAGCCGGGAATACCCACGCATTTCAGACGAGCTAGTCTCGAAAGAGCCAAGCGAGCGAAGCACAGAGCGAGGCCACATTCGCTCTCTCTCTCTCTCTCTCTCTCTCTCTCTCTTTCTCTCTCTCCTCTCTACATCAGTTCAAACTTGAAAGCTGAATTGAACGGAAGATCAGAGTTGAGTGTAACTCTGTGATATCCAGACAGCCTCTGTGGCCGAAGGTCGTAGCGAGTTTGGAGAGTGCAGACTCCAAACTGGTTCATGGCAAATACTGATTCTGATTCCGATGTGTCTAGCGGGCATGGATGTGACATGGTGCTGCTGGACATGGCTCTTCCTTCAAGGAATAGGACGATGATTTTGCGTCAGGCCATAAATCCCGTATGTCGCTGAGGAAGTTCGTGGACTCGCAGAGGTCCCCTACCACACCTGTTTCGTCCTCCTCAGATGCCGAGGTACCGGTCACACCCGAGCCGCCAGGATCTTCCAGGGCTGAAAGAAAGCAAGGTACAGAGGGCTTAAGGTCGCAGGGCAAATGCCCGCATCGTTCTGTGCTTTCAGCCACAGAAGTTCCAGGTCTGTTTCCCAACGAACTGCTGATCGTACGCAGAGGGGCGGAGCTTTGGATGATTTCTTCACAGGTGGAGACACAGGTACTCCAAATCTTCAGTCGGAGCCACAAAGTTTTGCAGGATATCCTGCAGCCCCTGAGAGTTCTGCTGACAGTACCCCTTGACCGGCGAAGGCATGGTTGGGATCGGCCGTGCAGTCCTGAACCACAGGTTGGAGCTCAGGCAAAAATGTTGCAACCGGCTGCAGGCAGCACCCGAACCTCTTCATGTTGCTTCAGATCCTAGGCTTGTGCAGAGCAGTCAGCGCCTGGAAAAAGAGCATCGCATTGAACACTATCGGAGGTGCTATGTCTGTTAAGCTGGTCAGCTGGTCGGAGCCCCTCAAGATCACCCCGGGCCATCCTGATGTGGTCGAGTTAAACGCGAGGTGCCTCAGCCGCTTGTATCATGAAGCAGGAGTTCATGAGTCACCGGTCATCGAGTTCGAGTGGATTGTCATGGTTTAACCTCATGCAGATTTTCACTGGTAACAAGGAAGAGCTGTTCAGCAAGGTAACTTTTCATGAACCCAAGCAGCAGGTTACGGTGCACAGGTGCACATTGTTCTTGGCACATGGAACCAACACTGCCCGGGCTGAGGGAATTTTTGAACTGCCGCTACCTCGCCCCTGCTACTGCAGCGGACGGACCGCTGCAGATGCTGGGCCGAGTTGTAAACTCGGGGAGGTGGCAACGCCCCGTTATGGTCCATGGGTTCGTCACTACGCCGGCCGTTCACTGCGTGTTGGAGTCAGGTGGAGGACAGGAAGCGCAGCAAGCATGCATGATTCACGCGGCTGTGCAATTACAAGGGTGACAAGACGCGGTCGTTGCATTCAGACCAGACGACCGTTTGCAGCTTTGTCCTCGCCGTACTCAGGGATCGACTTTGCAGGCCCGTTTTCCATCTAGGTCCAACTCATGCTGACAGTGTCATGAATCAGCTTCGGTGATTGTATTTTTTCGGTGGTTGTGTGCGTGTTTTTTCAGCTATACCTGCGACCAGATCAGAATTGAGGCCTCGGTTTTGCCCAAAACAGAAGGATGCACAGGTTTCAGGCAACAGCCGCCCGTGTCTTGACATGCTGCATGCAGACAGGATCAGTTGATCAGCCACCCAGCTTTGGTGACCTGAAGTTGTTCAGTTTTGGCTTGCCAGCGTCTTGGGTTTCGAATGGAGGATTCCAGGTCTCGCAGCCGAGGCCGCGACAGGGCAGCGCAACCGGACCCGCTCTCGCCCCAAGCAGGTCGGGGTTTCATGGGACACCGACAGGCTGCGCGTCAGGACCTTCCACAAGCTTGGAAGCCCGCCAGTACCGGGCATGACAGCAATCGAGAATATGGACTCAATCTGCTTCGGAAAGTCATCTCGAATAAATTCACCAGAAATTTGCAAAGTGAAGGGATGGACATTCTGTGTGTTCGTCTTTCGCAGGTGATGACAAGTGGCCTCAACAACTCGACAACTGGGGTCTGCGCTCGCTAGCTAGCGGCAGACGCACAGTGTGGGAGTCGTTCATATCCCGACAGGAAGCCATCGCTGCAGGTACAGTGATTCGAGCCTTTGAGAGGTGACAGCAGCGGTACAGCAGGGACCGATTTGAAATCTACCTTGACACACATGACAAGGCGATGTTTCCCGGACAGGATCCCTATCTTTGGGACAATTGCTACAGTGCCATCGAGGAACTGGTCAAGGACTTGGTCAAAACAGTGCATCAGCGAGGACCTGTGTCAGCCAATCGGTCCATGTTGAATCAGATAGTCAGAATCGTGAGCTGTGAGCTGCATGCAGTGTCAGGCCGATCTTGCCCACCAACCTCAAGTGACACAGCAGGTCAGTCCGAAGCAGCAGATTGCGCGGAATGTTTTTTGCGCTGTCATTTCAGACCATTTCTGCGCTAGTCTCTAGTCTTTGCCCACTTCAGAGAGCACGTTCAACCGACTGCCGAATGAAGCCTTACGGTGCATCACCGGGTACCTCGTACCAATCATTCTGAACATCGGGTTCATGGACGTCGGAGGCGGAGAGGTTCTGGCTGCTCCTATGGGAGGAGGCCATGGAGGAGACTCAGGACAGGTGCAGTGTCCACCAAATTCCAACGTAGCAATTGGCGCGTTATCGCAAGTTGTAAACACTTGAAGCTGGACTTGCCAGCGCAGCGTGACTAAGGCGTGGATTAAGCCTTTGTTATTATAGTCGCCTGGTCACGCGGCTACAGTTTCAACGCGCGAGATGTACCACGACTCAGTGGTAAACTTGATCAGGCGAAAGGGATAACGTCCTTCTTCCCATCGAGTTATTAGATAAAATCCGTCCGTTTGAGAGCATACTGCCGGTTCAGCTGGACGGACAGTGCTCAGGAACGCCAACGCCCTCTGTGGTTTTTGCAACCCGACTTAGAAAAACCGGTATCGCTGCGATGTTTCCTAATTTCAAGTCAGAAGTTTTTGGTGACGTGTCAGGACCCCTGCCCTACTTGAGCGCCAGGATCCACAGCGCCGTTCGAACCGCAGTGTGCACGCGTGCGTGTTCTGCATACATTGAGACATGTTCAGGTATCAACACAGACACTTCCGTTCGATCGTGGCTTCATAACATCGAGACCGCCGTGAAGAGAACCGCGGCCGAAGCAGGATTCCCTGCAGGGTCCCTCAGCGTACGCGTGGAAGACCGCCTACCAGAGGATCGCTAGACTAGATGACAACCGCTAAGGTTGTGCCGAACGTGCCACTCTTCAGACTCCGTCGACCACGTGAAGAAAAAAAAATATACATGCGTTGAGTTTGGCAGGCTAGGGTGTACATGCATCATTTTGCAGGAATCATGTACCTGACTTGCGGCATTTTGGCTTAAGCCGTCAGCGACATTCTTTTCTCCAGGGGAGTGACCCCTTGTGTGAGCGTGGATGCTCTGCCTGAGGATGCCGACGTGTTTGTCGTGCATACCACCAGGCCAGTTTCGTCCGCGGAGAATTTCATGGACTTTGAAAGCGTACATGCGTATGCTTGATTTGATTCCACAGGCAGGGCCAGTGAGTCTAGGTCACTGTGGGCAGCTGTGACCTTGCGATTCCCGGACAAAGTACTCGCCGGCTTGCAGTTCGGAAATCCCTCCTCGAAGGTACGTCTACAATGCTTGGAGGGAATTGGGGGCTTCCAGTTCCCACGTTGGGCCATGGAGTCGGGTCCAGGTTCTTCCGGAGGCCCGGCTTAGCCCCAGGAAGGCACGCAGGGCGCCTGCGCCACTGTCGTGGACAGAGCGCAGAGGCGGCGTTCTGCTTCGACTTGGCTGGAGAACCCGACTTCCAGCTTGCTTTGGTTGAATCCGGGTGTCATGGCCTGGTGTCGGACCCACGCTTTGGCCTCCGTGGCGGCGTGAGCTCACTCTCTTCCGTTGCACAAAGCCTGGACTTTCGCGTCGAATCATTCGTCAATTTCTTCGGTGGTTTCCGTCTGCCTGCTCTCTCTGGCGCCCGTGCCTCCGACGGCTCTTTCCTGACGTGCGCGACGGCGATCCACGGTCCCTTGCGCAAGCATCGGCGCGCATTGCCCCCCCTTCCTGGACTCGGGGAACGATCAGGCTTCCGTCCGCGAGTGGACTACGTTGACCGTTGCTTCCGCCTCGGGCGTGTGGGGCCGCCTCGCCCGGGCGCGTTGAGAATGGCGCTGGCCTGTGCAGCTCGGCCGCTATGTGTCCTCCAACGCTAAGTGATGCGCTGGGCCCGCTTCGTAAAGCTTTGGGTTTCCCGCCTCTTGGACTCCGGCCTTCACCAGCGTATTTCTTCACGGCTCCTCTCTGGTTCTAAGGAAGAGCCTCTTTCGGAGTCCGAGCTGCAACATTTCCTTGACGATCTCCGTGCATTTCTACATGTGGACGCTGATGACACCTGGTCTTCTCTTCTGTCCGTTCTTGATGGCCAGCCTTTCAGGCTCAATCTTTGGCACTGTCTTGCACTTCTGTGCGGTGACAGTGACTCCGACTATTTTCATGTCTTGCGAGAGTGGGTTCCTCTCGGTGTTGGCTCCGTTATTCCTCAGTGTCGGGTGATGCACCCACCTGCTCCACCGGACTCTGTCCGCCTCCCGCTGCAACACTGCGAGTCAGCGTGGAAATCCGCCATTGATCACGCTGATTTTGTTGACACCCTGCTGGCCTCCGAGGTGGATGCAGGCTGGATCTGTGAAGTTCCGCGCCGGTATAAATACACCGCGGTCGGCAAGTCAAGTTCGGTGTTGTGTTGGCCCCCGGCCGCCCACCTAGACTGGTGGTTGACTCCTCCCACCTTCCGAATCGCTGCGCCGCTCCCGCTTTCCGACTCTCTCGAGCAGCTGGTGGCTCTGGTCTTGGATGTCGCTAAGGCCCACAGGCGCATTCTCATCCGTGAATCCGACCGTGGACTTTTTGTTTTCGGCATCGTGGCAGACTCTATCAATGCCGAACCCTTAGTTTCGGTGCCCGTGTCTCAAGCTTTTTCTGGGCCCGTGCAGCCGGCCTTCTTCTCCGTCTGTTGAAACGTCTAGTGTGGGTCCGGCACTCGGGCTCAATTTATGTTGACGACATCCTGTCGCTTCTAACCGTACATCCGCCCCTCTCTGGGCTTCCGTCATCGTCATCTTGCTGCTCTGCCTTCGCGTGCCGATGAGCTGCATAAGTGCTCACTTGGCCCGTCCAATGCTTCACCGTCCGCTTGGACCCCGCCAAACTTCTTCGCCTTACGGCGCTTGCGAAGCAGATTCTTGCATCTCGGGACTGCTCCGTCCGTGACCTGGAACGTCTTACGGGTAAGCTGCTGTGGCTTTCGTCGTTATTCCGGTGCTTCCGGCCGTCTTTGGCCCCACTTTATGCAGATCAGCCCTCTTTTACTCCGGTCCTCACGGCTGTTTCCTCCGGATGTCTGGCAGCGCCTTTGTGACAATGTTGACTCCAACCTTGTCCTTCTCAACCCCGTCGGGATTGCGGCATTGCCGCCTGGTTCTAAGATGCTGCGTGTGGGCCAGACTCCCCTGCTGTCTCGCAGGGACATGTCTAAGGTCATTCCGGAGCAGCGTCGGGTCTGGGTTCAGTCCTGCAGCCCGTCACGCTCCGTCTGCCGCCTTTCTGATTCCTCCTGTGAGGTTATCCGTATGTGGCTTGATTTGGCCTCCTCAGGCACAGATGTCCGCTCACTCACGCTGTCGCAGAAGTTTGAGTGTACGGCCTTTGCGGATGCCTGCGCTGACGCTTTTTTTCGTCGGTATGGGTGGATTTGTCCGGCTCCCTGACTCACTGTTGCTGCACCAACTGCTGGGTACGTACCGACAATTTTCCATCTCATGGCAACCAGGTTAAGCCGCGGACCTGGAAACATTCGTCATCATGCTGACAAAATGCTTGAAGAGTACGGAGGTATTGCCAATATGGAATTAGCGGCAGAAGCATATGCCACCTTACAACCAACGTCTCCGTGTGTGTCTGTGCGCATCAAACACAAATAGCAGTAGTCGAAGTTGCAAGAGTCTGTCGAGACATCTGGGCCAAGGCAGACAGCCTTGTGGGCACGGGTCGGATGGCTGGCTTGGTGTCGGTGAGCGGTGGCAGGCGCAAATTCGACAACCCCAAAGTTAGGAGCGTGCGAGAGCGGAACATTCGCCCAGCCGGCTACATCCACCCAGCGATGCTTGAGCATGCTTGATATGAGACTTGTCACGGGCATCGGCAGGTGCGGTTCTCATGCCTTACACCGAATAGCTTCGCGATTGGTTCGCGCCATAGAAGGTTTAAGCCCACACGTTTGTTTTTTTGAGGGAAAACGTGCCCAGGCACGCCATGTCGTGGCGGCGCAGCCACGATTCCTGCATGTCGGCAGTGTGCCCGCCGGGGGCTCATCGCTTTCGGCAGGTGAGCGATCCGGCAAACACGTCGACGGTGTTCTTTTTGATCTTCTTAACCGTGTAATTTTCCTTGTCTCCCTTGTGACGGCGCAAGCGGTGCCCTAACGGCACACTGCTGTCAAACCCTAGTCCAGGGTGAAACATGTGGCTCGACTCTATTCCACTCCCTAGCCTAGTCTCCCTTCCTCACATAGTCTTCCTCCAGCACTGGGCAACACATGTGAATAGTGGGGATGGGGCGCACATCATAATATCTCTGCTTCAGTTCCTATGGTTGCTTCATGCAGACTGCCAGGGAAATACAACACGCTGCCGTACTCACAGACACCCATGCCCTGTTGTAGACTAGACTTCGTGAGGAGTGCCCGAAGTCCCAGGGCGCACCAGTCTGAGCTGAATTCAGGCCGAGACTTTGCGGAAAGAGCGCGAGGTTTTCAAAGCAGCTTACCTGGAACAGCTGGGACCGAGGACAGGCAAGTACACTGTACACTTCAGAAATATGCTTAATCAGAGTGCCTGAAGTCGATCAAGCCCAGAAACGTAAATCGGATGTGTGCTTTTGTTTCCGGAGTTGCGAATAGCTCTGCTCTATGCTTCCGATCGGAAGACGTTTCGGTTTCTCTTCTCGTTTCATTTTTGTGGTCTTTCTTGGTCGCGAACAGCATGGTGCCTCCACCGATGTTCGCCCACGGCTTCCGGTTTGCTCGGGAGGAAAGCTGGTCTTGCCGACGAGCAGGCCTGGCCTGGCAATGAAAGCTGTGGTGCGTGAGCCGTGAGGGCATGCATGCTGTCAGGTGATACAGAAAGTTCTCGACGGTAAAACCTCCAAGTTCTATCAAGAGTCTGTGCTGCCCTGAGATGCCCGAATGCAGACCGCTGTCACGTTGTAGTAGCCCGGACTACCAATGGCAAAATTCAAGGTGTTGGCATGTCCGGCTCTTGGGTTTTCTGGTTCGTTGCCAGATTCGCATTGAGGGCCTAGTAGCCACGAACCACCCGTTGAGGTCAAGAGCTCGTGGCACCGCAGGCAGGGACATAGCACAAAAAGAACTCGTGGCTCGTGGTGTGCCGCGGCATGCCAGACGGGCGAGAAGGAAAAAGCCCTGCCGGTGTCCGAATGGCTCGAGGCCGGGATGTATCGTGGGTGGCACCAGTCGCATCCAGTCGCTGCTTTGGAGGCGTCGTTAGCCGTAGCCGCACGTGTTGTCGCAGTCGTAGTCGGAGTAGTAGTCGTACTCGTAGTGGTAATCGTAGTCGTAGTAGTAGTCGTCGTCGTAGCAGCAGTACTAGTGGTGGTAGTAGTAGTAGTAGTAGTTGTAGTCGTAGTCGTAGTCGTAGTGGTAGTAGTCGTAGCAGTCGTAGCAGTCGTAGTAGCAGTCTTAGTAGTAGTCGTAGTCATCGTCGTAGCAGTAGCAGTAGTAGCCGTAGTACGCGGTAGCAGTAGCAGTAGCAGTAGCAGTTGTAGTAGCAGTAGCAATGGCAGTGGCAGTGGCGGTGGCTGTTGCAGTGGCAGTAATATCAGTAAGAGCAGTGGTAGCAGCAGTAGTAGTAGCAGCTTCGAGCTTCGATCGCAGCGGACGTCCAATCCACCACGTGTCGGTAAGGAGCAAGCCGTACACGGCCCGGTGCATTGTGCACACAACCTTTGGTTGCCTCAAGAGTCCCCTCAGCTCTCGCCACCGTTCCGAAGAACCATGCAAGCATGGCGAGTGAGGAGAAAAGAGAGGTCGGATCAGTCGCTATGTCTCACCCCTCATCACAGGTCAATCGGAGAGTCTATGATACAGAAGTAAGTAACAACTGCTAGGAAGCCATCCCGGGAGACTGCCGATCCGATGAGCCGGTCGTCTATCATCATAACACCAGAGTTCAGGGCCATGTCTCAAGACGACCAGTTTTGGGGTGAGCGCCGTGAAGACATATCATTGCAGTACAATGGTAAGCGGCATGCCGGATTTGCACATCATCCCCTGTGAAGATCGGAACCTGAATAGTGTCATCGACTTCAATCGACGTGTGGAGCTTGATGATTCGCCCATCGGCAGCACGGAAACGCCCCAACTGCAACATCAGCACCAAGGGCGCGGCTGTAAAGGCATGGGCGACATCCTGTGTCATCCATGAAGATACAAGTGTTTGCACCTGAACTGTCGAGAGCCCAGGTGGCAGTGAGGGCACGGCCAAGAACAAAGGCTGAGTGGTGTGCCCCACATCCACTTGTGTGATCTCCCCATCCTGAAGTTTCCTGGACGCCCACTCACCTTGCACAGGATGAACGTTATGACGGCCACACACAAAGGTCTATGGGGGTAAGGCCATCTCGCAATGAGAGCATTCCAGGTCAGTGGGTCAAGTGCTTGATGCAAGATGGTGGATGACCATGAAGAGTTCCGAAAAAGTGCATTGCCCCAGTGACAAGGCCATCTTGTCTCCCCTTGTAATTGTAGCTCCGCTGTCCATAGCAATGCCTGCACGAAGCTGTTCATGTAACAGAGATTGGAGTGATTGCCGAGCGTGAGCCTGAGAACGTTCAGCGCTGCCGCAGCATTTCCCGGAGCTTCTGCACTGCCGGGCTGTCCTTGAAACCTTCCTTGCGATAAGCCGCCCCAATAAGCTGCAAGACGCTGTTGCCCTGAAAAAGAAGCGATGTGTTCCATGCGGTGACTCCCTGCCCTTGAGCTGAAATGTCCATCTTGGGAACAGCTAGGAGGCCCAGAGCCCGAAGTTAAGTGCTTGAGAGATTCTCCCTACCCATCGTGTTTCAACTAAGTCAGTCTCTCTCAAGTGTTATGGTACTTTGGGACCAGACTCTAGGCATCCCAGTCGCTGTTTCAAGCAACAGCCGAGGACGTCCCCAAGCCCAAGCCTGTTCTCATGTGCTGTGCTGAGTGCTCGTGTTTGTTTGGGGGGTGTTAGTCACGAGGGGCCCGTGAAATTATTGCATGTTGATATTGCTTCGAGATGAGGGCAACTGAAAGCGTTTCGGCTTTTCCTTTGTTCTGCGAGCCCTTCTGCTTGTCCGTCGCCTGGCATGACCTAGAGTGGGTGTCTAAAACTTGCATCCTGGAGAAAATAGCATCCTCACACTTCCTGACAAAACTGAAGCTCTTTCTCAAAGAGCATGAAGAAAGCATCCAAAACAGGCTTTGCTTGAGCTGCTCATCCCTTTCGACAGACGCTTGAGAACCTGCTGATGCTTGTGAGGACTGTTTTGACTATGACTGTGTAGAAGACCAGGTTGACCTTGCAGCCGCTGTCTATGAGCAAGCCCGGGCCTGGACATCGTAATGGTTCAGGGTTAAAAGGCTAAGGTGGGTGGTTTCACAAAAATCGGGACCAACATTCAACATTCATTCTAGATGGCAGAAACCTCTACGACTCCAAGCTCTGCTGAGCAGCTCTCCCAGTGTCTGGCGTGGGTGGATGAGGCCTCGTTCTACTTCTCGTCCTCACTGTCCAATCACCTGATCATGGCTCGTAGCTCCGCATCCGCCTCCATATGGGCAACTTCATCTCTGGCAGAGTTGCCTTCTCCCGTCGTGGCCTGCTCCACATCCTCAGTGTCCGTATCTTCAGCTGCATCATCAGCTTCAGCTTCCCTTCACCGAAGTATAGGGTGTTTGGGTGATCCAGCGCCAGTCTGTTGCCCAGATACGAGATATCGCTCCGAAGACTGTCCATGGTTCTAGCATCCCCGGTGACCAAGGTGAGGGCACGATAGATGGAGATCCCCTCTTGTGCTAGTGCGTTCTCGATGGCACTAGACAACTTGTGGCTGAGCGGTCGTTCCTCTTGAACTGGTCGCGGAGGCGGGGGTCCGGCTGGTAGTGGCGTGCCATTCGGGGTGTAGAGCTGCTCAGGCCGTTCGTGCCTTCGTCGGTTTCTCGTCCGAGTTCACCGGATCCTCCGTCTCAGCCAGCGTGCCCTGCTTCGGGGCAGCCGTGCTGGCACTGCTTCCTTGAGCCCTCCAAGTGCGGTGTTCCCAAGACTGAGCACGCAAATGCGCAAGCTGAACTGACATGTCTCGCAGAGCCATTCGCCAACAAGGCAGCTGGGGGCACTGGATCAACAGACAGTGCAGCAAGGCCGCTTCCCAACTCCTAGAGGACATTAACAATCGATGCGGTCGCTGGGCTTTGCGTTTACGGCTGCGCCTTGCCCCAGGGGAAGACGACGAGCTTCTCCATCGCCTTCCTGTTTTCCCGAAGCAGATCCGCCGAGGAAGTTGGGTCGGTCCCTGCTTCCCTGGGCTAGTCCAAACTATGCAGGTCGAAGGGTGTCGTAGCTTGGGGAGGACCAGTAGGCCAAAAGTGCGGAAGCCAACTGGGGTAGTGAAGTCGAACCCAGCAGAACAAATTTGTTTCATGTGGTGGGAATTGTGATTGCCGGGCTGCCTGCAACGTTCTGCCAGGATGCGTGTTGAAATTCCATCGTAGATCCACTGGGTAAAGAACTCAAGATTCCCAATGTATCCCCCATGTGCCCAGGCTGTACGTAGCATAGCTTGACCCAGTTGCGAATGAAACTGTATTCTTGCTTCCGGCCTTCCGAAGACCTCCCTCGCATACTCAGCATGGAGTTCCAGCCCGATCTTGTTTTGATTGGTTGTCCAGATGTTATGTGCATATCTGGGTTGCTCAGACGCACCTGCACCGTCAAGCCATTCCGCCATATGCTGAAAAGCAGAAGAAGAAACCCCTTGTTCATGAACGACGACACCGCCGTCACCTAAGCTTCAGCAGAAACCAGAGCCGGAAATTCGTAAGGGCCTCTGGAACACGGCTGGTGGCTGCAGCAAGGGTGAACGATAGCTCGCGTCGAACACCTATCCTCAGGCGTGTTGCGGCTCGTGGCCTTCAGCCGAGATGCTTGTAGTAGTAGAAGTATTAGTAGCAGTAGCAGTAGCAGTAGCAGTAGCAGTAGTAGTAGCAGTAGCAGTAGCAGTAGCAGTAGCAGTAGCAGTAGCAGTAGCAGTAGCAGTAGCAGTAGGAGTAGTAGTAGTAGTAGTAGTAGTAGTAGTAGTAGTAGTGGTAGTAGTAGTAGTAGGAGTGGTGGTGGTGGTGGTAGTAGTAGTAGTAGCAGTAGCAGTAGCAGTAGCAGTAGCAGTAGCAGTAGCAGTAGCAGTAGCAGTAGCAGTAGCAGTAGCAGTAGGAGTAGTAGTAGTAGTAGTAGTGGTAGTAGTAGTAGTAGTAGGAGTGGTGGTGGTGGTAGTAGTAGTAGTAGTAGCAATAGTAGTAGTAGTAGTAGTAGTAGTAGTAGTAGTATGCATGCGACCGTCGCACAATCCAAGTGCTTGACGAGGGCAGGGACAAATATGCTGCTTCAGCATATTCGGCTGTTCTGTGACAGCGTCACTCAATTGGTGATCCCACATACTAGCAACTATACAGGCATCTCCAAGCAAACTAATCCATCCGGTTGAGCATATCGGCTTCTTCCTCGGAATCAAAAACTTCAATCAGCTCCGTGATGATTGTACCGGGCATCGCATTGTCGCGTGCAGAAGGCCGACCAGTGGAGGAAGTAGCAGCCTCACTGTTTGTCCCAGTAGCCGCTTCCATCCCCATCTCCTCCAAACTCTTCTGCAGAAGATCGCGCCATGCCTCCCATTGCAGGCCCAGGCCGGTCCGTCCTGACAGGCCCTTGATCGCCTGCCTCACCTCCAGCCATAGCCATGCCGCCAACCACGTGCACATACTG
>BGNK01002042.1:50997-95997 GCA_003297005.1 Symbiodinium sp. clade A Y106
ATCGTAGCCCGAGCTTGGGCTCGAATCTGGCGCTCCTGATAGCGGCGCCACTCATCATCACATCTTGCCGTATGCTGGCCAACTGAGCACATAGAGCAGCAATGCTTATGCCTGCAGCGCACGTAGTAGCGCTCGCAGCGTGGCATCGCACACTGTCGCACGCGCTCCCGTTCGCGCCGCCCTGAGCCTGCCGCTCCTGAAACTCCAGGCTCTTGCACTGCCGCCATAGTAGCAGCTGCTCCGCGCCGTCGGCGCCCAGCCATGACCTTGGCGGAAAATGAGGAGCAAACACCACTAATCAATTAATGCGGGTCGCGCAGGCTGCGCAGGCAACGCACAACATAGTAGTTTCGCACTGCACAGAGCTCGTATACAGTGCACCTTGCTCAGTGCACATGGCATTGCAGCCTGCTATGCACACCAGACTCCCCAAGTAGCTAGACCAGCCACTTTCAGTGCTGGCTCACGGATTTCCTACGCAGCCTCTCCCCAACCATGTCAAGGATCCACTGCATAATTAACCCCACAAGAGCAGACCTACCGCTCACGCAGCCGGCCCAAAATGTAGCCGCTGTTGCACTGCACCGGAGGCAGAGGGCTGACCTGCTGGCGCCGCAGGGCGCACATCCGGTGCAAGAAGATCAGGGAGTCGAAAGCCCGCAGTCTCGAGATAAGTCTGGTGCTCTTTCTCCATAGACTTATATTGCCCAATGGTATAGGCAATGATCACGCAACGATTCCCACTCCATGGAAGCGTGCTGTGCAGGCAGTCCCTCCCCTCAAAGAGTACCGCAGAGGCCTGGGTGCAGTAGGTGGTGCCCCGACTGAGCACACCTTCGGCCTCCAAGAGTTGCGAGCCGGAACCGTCACAAATCCATAGTCCGCCAGCGCTGTNAAGAGTACCGCAGAGGCCTGGGTGCAGTAGGTGGTGCCCCGACTGAGCACACCTTCGGCCTCCAAGAGTTGCGAGCCGGAACCGTCACAAATCCATAGTCCGCCAGCGCTGTGGTGTGTGAGCCCCAGCAGAAGGCTGCCGCCTGGTGCATTGCCCCGGTCATAGTGCGGCACGGTCATGTTATCCAAGTTCACGCTCAGCGTGGTCCAGTAGTAGTAGTAGTAGTAGTAGTAGTAGTAGTATCAGGGGTAGTAGTAGAGTAGTAGTAATAGCAATAGTAGTAGTAGTAGTAGTAGTAGTAGTAGTAGTAGTAGATTTGGATCTCTCAAGGAGTCCTCTATGTTTTCGAATTTCGGGCTTATGCGCTTCCATTGAGAAGCCGATGCAATATTGCATTGCCGGGCCTTACGCTGAGACGCTGCTGAGCGTTGGCGATTCGCAAAGCAAAGCAAAAGTAGTAGTAATAACAGTAGTAGCATCAGTATTAGCAGTAGTACTAGTAGTAGTAGCTGCAGGAGGAGGAGTAGTGGTAACATCAGTATTAGCAGTAGTAGTAGTAGTAGTAGTAGTATCAGTAGTAGTAGTAGTACTAGGAGTATAGTAGTAGTAGTAGTAGTAGCAGCAGCAGGAGGGGAGTAGTAGTCGTAGCAGCAGGAGGAGGAGGAGTAGTAGCAGTAGTAGTAGTACTATTAGTATTAGTAATTTAGAACTAGTACAAGTAGTATACGTAGTATGAGTAGTATAAGTAGTTATACAAGCAGTATAAGCAGTATATGTAGTATAAGTAGTATAAGTAGTATAAGTAGTATAAATAGTATAAGTAGTATAAGTAGTATAAGTAGTATAAGTAGTATAAGTAGTATAAGTAGTATAAGTAGTATAAGTAGGATAAGTAGGATAAGTAGGATAAGTAGGATAAGTAGGATAAGTAGTATAAGTAGTATAAGTAGTATAAGTAGTATAAGTAGTGTAAGTAGTGTAAGTAGTGTAAGTAGTATAAGTAGTGTAAGTAGTATAAGTAGTATAAGTAGTATAAGTAGTATAAGTAGTATAAGTAGTATAAGTAGTATAAGTAGTGTAAGTAGTATAAATAAGTAGAAATAAGGGGTGTAAGTCGTAATAGTAGTAGTAGTAGTAGTAGTCGTAGTAGCAGTAGTGGTAGTAGTAGTGCTAGTGGTAGTCGTAGTGGTAGTGGTAGTGGTAGTGGTAGTGGTGGTGGTGGTGGTGGTAGTGGTAGTGGTAGTGGTAGTGGTAGTCAAACCAAACTCGCAAACGCAAGCCTATGCCCTCTGCGTTGTGCAAACTGCAACATCACGAAGCGGCCGCCATGACTGAATCGCATGGAGCATACCGTGATTGACCGGTATGGACGAGCCAAGAACTGGTCAAAGTGAACATCCTTGAACATACTTGGTGTTGACGTGATTCGGTGGGCCTCTGTCTTCCGTGTCGGTGCTTGCGGCAGATGTCGGATCCCGGTCTGGGTTGTCCTTCTGAACTTTAATAGGTCCTGCCAAATTCATGCTTTCTTAGCCAGTTCACCCGAACGTATGTTTTGATTCTGTAGAAAGTGTTAGTTCTGGTAATTTTTCGTAGGTGTGTCGATGCCTTAGCGTCTTCCGTGTATCGGAACCAAACGCAAGCAAAACATCGAACTGCGACTCGATGGCTGCATTCATGCGTTGGTTACAGGGCTCGAGGTTTGGTCTCGAGCGCCAAGCAGAAAAGCGCAGGTTCGCACACGAACAGGTGAGACATGAGACCTGAGAGGGAGGCTTGTGGGAGACGTGATGCTTGGGAGGCAGAGGCCCGATCTCTGTCGCTGGCTGGTGCGCTCCACGTCGAGGACGCGAGCAATGCGAACACTAGCAGTCACTAGCACGGGAAGGAGTCACTAGCACGGGAAGGAGCAAGAGAAAGCCAAAAGCCACAACAAAGATCTCGTGATGGACATGACTTTCATGGATTCTGAAAGTTTATGAAAGGATTGGAACCGTGGCAGAACAGTCGTACTCCACGCCTCTTGCATGAGCAAGCAACATTACCCCGCAACAGTCAGGCAGCAGTCGTGCAAAGTTTCAAAATCCTGGGGTTGCTTTCTGAAAGGATGGTTGTGCGCGAAGCTTGCTCCGGTCGCTTTTTTGTTCTTTTAGAGAGCGGGGCGGCTATTCTGGACCAACAAGCTGTAGTCGATCGAGACTTGGAAGGCACATGTCTGCCTTGCGAGCTGCCAGGACTTCAAGCTAGCGGTGCTGTGAGTCCGTCCCAGCGTGAAACTCTCATTGTCGGCCATGCCCGTCGATCGGGTTGGTTTGACTCCACAGAGGATCTGGGAGGAAGCTTCTACGCAAGAAGCGTCCCGAACTTCACGTCTATCTCTTGTCACAGAGCCTGCGCAGAAATTGGAGTGTAATTGAGCCGCAGATAGGCGATTGTGCAGGCACAGCTGATAGCGCTGAACTCGGATTATTAGTCCATCAAACGACCAGGAGGCAGAACACCCAGACACATCGAGTAGACATCCTGGAAGACATGGAAGACTTCGTCGCCCGCTATTGCTTCTGACAGCCTGGCACTGCACATGTGCTATGCCGTGCCATGCTCACCCATACTTTGCGCCATGGCATGGGCAAGCTGCAGAAGCTGCAACATCGTCCGTGGTGGCCTTAGGGCCGTGTGTGAGCCGCGAGCGGGTCTAGGGGAGTTGAACACAGTCAAACACAGTCAAAGAGGTTGCAAACTCTCTCGACGTACTTGGCGACCTGTCTCGGAAACGATTTCTCCACACCATGGTCTGGCGAGTGTATGCCGATTGTCCTTTGGTGCAGTTTCTTGTCCGTGGCCCTTGTAACAGGGTGCACTCGACGTTGCCTGAGGCGGTCGAGAACGACTCGCTCGCAGTGGCCCTCGAACCACGGTCAGGCTATACAGGACTGGCTTGGCCGTGCGAGGGCCGAGATGCCGGAGAATGGGGCTGCACAGGTTCTGGCCTTAGATTTCCATCGTCGACAAAGAGACTGTGAGCGAATAACTTGTGCCTTCGGATTTTCTGCCTAGAGAGTTGCATAGTGTCACAGGACAGCCAGTGATGGTATATAATATGATATTCAAGTAGTGATTCCGACAAGTTGGAACATACCTGTCTGAATTTTGCCAGCGCGGTCCGACCTCTGCGTCGGAACGGCACGAGCCCTCTTAGGACTTGGGCCTGCGAAGGCTGCCCGTCCGATTGGTCAGCAGCGTCGATCAATGCAAGACAGCGACAGACAGAGTCCTGCAGTCGCCGTGTGTCGCCCTTGATTGTAAAGGAGCCAGACTAGGGCGATTTGGACAGCTTTCGACGCTGCAACTTGCGACTGACAGGGAGGTCTTTATTGTTGATGTCGAGGCGTGTGGACGAGAAATCCTCGGACCGCTGCAAGCTCTATTGCTCCACACCGGCATCGTCAAAGTTGCACATGACTGCCGAGAATTGTCATCCGTCTTGGCGAACCAATACAACACTCCGCTGCACGGTGTGTACGACACCCAGATTGCTTTTGCGGCATGGCTAGAGAGCCAGGGGCTTGATGCTTACCAGGCTGGCCTGTCAGAAGTGTTGCGCACCTTCCATCTGAATGCCTTTCAGCTCCATCGCTGGGATCGATTAGAGCGCAACAGTATCCCTCCAATGCAGTGGCACGAAAGGCCTTTGTGCTCAAGCTTGCTTCGCCATGCCGTTGAAAGCGTCGTCCACTTGCTTCCACTACAGAGAGCTCTGAACAGAGAGCTAGGTGATCCAGCTGGAACTCTGATTCAACGTCGAAGCATTCACAACGTTGACTACGCGAAGATGAACAGCTTACACCTTCCCCTTGAAGGTGTCTCATCCCTCCGTGCTGGTGTGAAGTTGCAGGCAATGTTGGCTTCAAGAAAGCCCGGAGTTGCTTATTTTAAAATCAACCACGCCCCAATCACCGGAGCCGTCGTGGATGTGGACGACTTGAAAGAATTTGCAGATATGGAGGTCGGAGATATTGCGGACTGTGAAGTGAAAGCTCTGAGTCCCTGTCAACATTTTGTGTATCTGTTGCGCGAGGGTCACGGAAGTTTGATGTTTGACCGGCAACGACTCAAAATGGTAAATTTGGCACCAACCAGCAAGCTTGATGAGACCAGGCCAAGTAGGCAGTCAAGCTTGTATGGACATGGGTCGTCCCCATCCAGCGGCGGACCAAGCCTGCAGCTGGAGCCACGAAGTTTTCGTGAGATGAAACCCACCGTCGTTCACAAGCCGGGCAAGCGCGGCGGATCTGTTAAGGTGCGTTCCTTAGCAATTTGGTCATGAAGGTGCGACGACTGTGTCTTGAGGGCTTGTGGCTCAAGTTTTGTCCAAGGTGAAGAAGACAGGCTTCAAGCCACCAGCGCCGCAACATCAAAGCTTCGAGTGAACAAGGCGTTGGCAGTAAGTGTGCTGAGTCGGGATGAGACCCTGCATATTTCGCTCCTATGCCGTGCATGGAGCACTCACAGCAACTCTGCGCAGCCGTTAGGCAACACCTAGCTTTCTTGACCAGCTATCTACTTCAAAGTCGCAGTCCTGTGGACACCATCAAGTATGCGGGCGCGCGACAGACTGCAAACTTCATTCTGAAACTACTTGTCAGGAATCTGCGTCCTTAGATTCCCAAGCAGCCACACCTTGTGCTACGCAGCTTAAGCGCTGTCGGCCATTCGTCCCACGCCAAGTCCTTCTGCAGCTCATTGGAGCTTGGTGGGCACCTCAGTCTGAAGCCAGTTTACTCTTTACCTTCATGGCGACCATGAAGATAGATTCATGAACAAAGTCAGTTCATGGATACTTGTATGTGCACGAGTTTCCTGTCACCTGCTTGTGGTTCTGCAAATGTTTAGCCATACTTCTCGAACGTCAGTTCTTCATAATCAGGTCTGGATTGTGATTGTGCATCACTTGCTTTTTGCAGCAGACATTTGTTGCAGTGCATAACGCATAGATTTCGATTCATCTGCACCACGGTGACGCCGTGAAATTCCCCTGGATAAGGACGTCGAGCTTCAGCTGTCCTGTAGCATTTTGTAGCGACGACAGCATGTGGTACCCAAGACCCAAGCATGCGAAGCTACTCGCAAGGTGACTGTTTCGCTTTGACTCGAAGGGCCGATGATCTTCCAATGCATTGCAGCAAGCTCACTTGTGAGTAGTGCCAGCACAAGACGGGCCACGGATTCCTACAGGGTTATCATTTGACGACATTGTGTGTTGGAGGTTTGGGTTTCTGCCCTGCACCTGAACGAGATCTCCGCGGCCAATCGGACGCGATTTTATCTGGGAAAAGTGCGGTTGTGCCTTGGAAGGAGGGATGCGCCAGCTCTGGGATGTTTACAAGCACTCGCAGCACACTCGAAAGCCAAGCGCGTGTGACCCACGCCGATCGAAGCTGTGGGCAGCTTTTTCGCACGCTCGCCTTTTCTGGTGCGCACAAGTTGGGCAAAGAAGCGTCTCTTGGTCCTGCTGGGCCCTTGCAGTGATATGCCTGCAGTGAAAAGTCACTGCGCGTGTGGGCTTTGAAAAGAACGAACGATGGTGTGTAAATTTTTCAAGCTGACCAGACTGAGGCGAATAGTGTGGCTCTGCTCGCAATTTAGGGACCAGGGACGTCGGGCGATCTGGAGGCAAAAATGAGAACGTCGTGCTTTCGTCTTCCCTTATGTTTATCCTATGTCTCGTTTGACAACTTCTGCAGCCGCAACTGTGAAGGATTGGGATTTGTTTCTTTTGACTCGAGCGACCTCTGGACCATTCCCGGGGAAAGGGGAACAATCATGGGTTGGGGCAGGGGTGAAACATGAACAAGCCGTCTGCGTGGGAACTGTATTGTGCACTCTCGAACTGAGTGATGCGATTCAACTGGGGTGACCCACCCAACTTATTCCTGCTTCTATGCTGGTGCTTTTGGGTCCGTCCTGTCTCGTTGGTCTCCATTTGTTCGTACCGGGCACTGAAATTGTGCGCCTTCGCGGCCCCTTCGGCTTGAAGATGGCGGACAACTTGCAGACGCTCATCAGCATGCTCGGTGTGAAAACAGGGTTGACATTGAAAACAGGGTTGACATGATGGGGTGTTTTCCCAACATAAAGGCTTTTACCAACTACTATGATTTCTGGGGTGCACACCACGAGTCCATATCTAGCGCTCGCCCGACGCGTTTTGAATCTTGCAAAGTGAAGAGAATAATGTGGCGACATGGGGCGACCATCCCGCTGCTTGTACTGTACTCCGATGTCTCGTGAGAGATCAGCTGCGGCGCTTACGCAAGGAAGCAAGCAGACCTACAGAACCTCCGTCAAATATTGTCAACTTGCAAGTCCTTACGCAAACAGTTCAAATCCCTGTTTGCCGATTGCAAAGGGCATGTCGGTATGTCGAAAAGGCACGAGGTGTCAGAATGCAGCACGGCCTGAATGTGGCCGATTTCGCACTGTCGTATGCATTGCCCACCCCACCTGTTCACGACGGGTTGTGGGGCTGCTGCTGTTGCTATCAATGTTGTAGACATTGCGGCAGGCTACTGGAGCATTTTGCAGCACCGATGTTTCTCTCGCTGGGCCATACTCAGCGACACTGCGCCTTGTAACTTGGCCAGGTGCCTGAGTTGAGCAGCCCGCCGCAGTATGGAGGAGTGTTGTACGCAGACCCGAGTGATCCTATGCCTCGCTGACTCGTCCAGGAGAAGCTGAGATGGTTTACCCACTCTTAGCCAAGCATTTGACAGGCCGTGATCTGCACAGAAAGCCAGAGCCTGCAAGATAGTGTGGCTAGCACTTAGTGCTGCTAGGCTCGGCCTCGGCCCTTCCGCTTCCTGATCTTCCTGACCTTCCCGAAGCTCGAACTGCCGAGATCTAAGAAACCGTGGCTGGTCATGCGATCGAGGTGCGACTTTGGATTTGAGGTTGATCTGGAGGCGCATAAGGCGACTGCCATCATGAGGTCGCTAGTGTCAAACTCGGCGTTCAGTCGCGAAACATGCTGCAGACAAGTTCAGTTGATCGCATCAATGTTTCCCAAAGGTAGCTGGTTTGTCTACGTCTCTGGGCGCCGGAATCGTGCCCCGATGGAAATGCTTCTTCGCTCTCGGAGAGTGACTTTCCCAAGTGGCGCAGAGCAAGGTCTTGTTGCTGCGAAGTTCGCCGACTGCAAGCCAAATGGTCGGGCAAAACCTTTGAGGATCTCCACCTTTGGCCAGTTTCCTGCCCTGCAAGGCCTTTGCTTTGGCCCTTGCTGCTGGCGCCGTGCTGGCTTGCTTCTTTGGCTAGCGTGTCGAAAAAATTGCCAGAGACTGCTTCATGCTGCCGGGTGTTTTGCTATGGCAGGTAATGCTTACAGTCTCCTTTGTTGCGGGCCTGGACGACTGCTTTCGTAGCACTGCCAGAGTAAGAAAACCTTGTGCTGAGGTGGAACTTTTCATTCCACCTTTCATCCAGGCTGAAAACCGTTTCCAGGCAAGTTTGGGAGAATCTGGTGGACCGCGGCAAAATCAAACAGGCTTGAGACCTAGCACATGGACAGGCGTGCGCTTCCGGCATCTTCGGATTTCTCAGCTTCCTTCTGCTCAGGCTGCCAAGTCCAGTTATTCTTTCCCTTGATTCCGGGACTAGTCTTGAGTCATCACAGGAAACTTGTGCCGGAGCCTGACATGGGATGTGGCAAAAAGGATGAGGCTGCAAGATTCTGCTTACCCGTACGTGTTTCGGATGTTGCTCGAGACTTGCTTCTGCTGCCGTGAACTGCTCGTCTCTCGAGTCTCTGGGTACTCTGTGAAAGCGCTGCAGGAGCGGCGAGACGACCCGGAGAAAGGTCACGTCCCTGGCTGAGCTGGGACTGCTATGTTGCTACATATTGCGATTTCGAAACGACCTGAGCACCTTTGCTTCATTGCTTCACAGTCTGTTGGTCTCATGCCGCAGGTCAGTGAGGTTGGAGTCGAGCCCAAAGCAAGGCATAGCAAGAAGTTAAACAATTCACGGTGAATATCGTCGGGGGCTATAGCTGTGCCAGGCAGTTCAGACTTGCTTTCCTCATGATGCAGTGGCCTCGCAGTTTTGGCATTGCTTGAATAGGCGGCACAGAGCCGTGAATCACTTGAGCACCGATTCGGCACCGATCAGGTTAGCATTGACAGCTCATAACTTTCCGGAAGGATTGGCTGTTGGAGCCAGCGTCTTAACTTTCAGCCTGGCCTCGACAAGACTTGTGGGGTTTCTTGATTTTGAGGTCTCATCGCTACAGAGTGCACACTTGGGGGTCGTGGTGCAGGGCTCAGCGGAAGACGAGGCGTCTGCAACCTGATGCTTCTGACAAGTTGAGTCGTGGCGACGCTTCATCTCAGATTGATTAGGTCATGGCCGCAATTGCGGTGCACAACATCCCAGAAGGCATTGCGATAGCGTTGCCGGTGCCGACCTCAGCTACCCGCGGCATCGCGCGGAGGTCTTGCAGTATGCTTTCGTCTTTGCCATCATATGATCCGCACAGGTGTTGGAGGCTACGAACAGTCGGTCCTGGGCAATGCTGCTGGTTTGCGACTTACTTTGCTTGCATTTAGCCTTCTTCTCCTTCTGCCAACTGATGTCTGTGTTCTTGGCACTTTTGGCCTGTACTCCCAGGCGGTGTGCTGCTAGTGCTTTGTCGTCGTTATAGTCGTTGTCGTTGCTTTCTCTGCTTGCGTTGTTTGCGTCGTCGTTGTGATTTGCAGTTTGTTGTTGTTTGTTGTTCGTTGCTTGTTGCGTTCTGCTTGCTGCTACTTGCTGGTTGATTGTTTTTTGGTTGTGTCGTGGTCGTAGTGGGCCTCCTAAGCCTCAGTTTGCAGAAGTGGAGCCTTAAAATCAGTTTGCAGAAGTAGAGTCTATCAGGGCTATCATGTTTGAGTGAGCATCAGTTGGGCTTCCCCAGCCTTCGTTTACAGAAGCGGAGCCTTGAACCACTGCCGGCAAAGTGCAATACAAGGGAGCACGGCTGTAGTTGACATGTTGTTTTGCAAGCGAGGAAGTGCGGTTGCAGTTGGCATGATGTTGTTTTTGCTAGACAGAGTGAGTGCATGTTTTGTTCTTTCCAGGCATCTGTTTGCAGCTGCGGCAATTTTTCAAGTCTTTTAAGCCTCAGTTTGCAGAAGTCGAGCTTGTTATGTTTTTGTGTACATTACTAGTAGGAGCCTTTAAAGCCTCAGCTTGCAGAAGTGGATGCTTATTATAATCAGTTTGCAAGAGCGTTTCATGTTTCTGTGGGCACTAGTGGGAGCCTCTCAAGCCTCAGTTTGTAGAAGTGGAGCCTTCAAATCTGTTGCTTGAAGAAGTGGAGCCTTAAAACACAGCCGGCATGAGCCTCAGAGTGCATGCAAGGGAGGCTCACCTCACCAAAACGCCAAAGCCCGAAGCCGCAAACCCCTTTCAGCTAGGCCCACAGGCCCCAGCAACCCAGAAGGAGACGGAGAGGCGAAACGGCCAAGGAGTCAGGCGTAGTCAGGAGAGGAGCCGCCCCGCCCAAAGAAACGCCAAGCGAGTAGGGAATAGGCAGCTCCAAGCCCGAGGCCGCTAGCACCGGACTTGTCGGCGAGTGCAGAGGGGTTGTGGGACTTATTCGGATCCAGTTTTTGACGATTTTGACTCCTACTGGTGCCTAGCGAGCCACAGTCCTGTTGTGGCCCTGTGTGCACCAGCCACGCACCGTGTCCCAGGTGCTGCAACAACAAACCGAAGTGAAGAAGGGTTCTCCTTCTCGCTTGCGCCCTGTCAAACTCAAAGGGTTGCCTCAGTTCAGAGGCTCTAACCTGCAGTTTGCACGGGGCGCCGTAAAAAAACACAAACACGGAGGTGCACTTGCTCAGTCGCCGGGAAGCCAGGGCACAGGCCCAAAACCTGGCCGTCACGCTGCTAAGGAAAGTTTCCAAACCCCGGTTTCGGCCACGTCACTGGACACAGTAGGCAGAGTCCAGGTGAGCCAGCCCGGGCTACCTTTGCCCAGGACTGCCAGCAAGAAGCCCTCGAGGCAGAAAACCCGCGAAACCACAAGGTTGTGCAAAACCTGAGGTGTCGGGTTGAGCAACTGGGCTCTCGCTAGTTGGATATCTGGAGTCGTTTGTCAGTGAGGGCCCCCTTCAAGCCACATGGTGTTCTGACCAGTTGGAAGCCATAAGTCCATAAGCGTTGATCAGAACATCGCCACACAGGCTCTGGCTGTGGTGCGGACATGGAGTAGCCCAGTCACGGCGCCCTCCATTGGCAAAACACGCAAAGGGGGCACGGCGCAGCCCCTTTAGGGGTCCCAACTGTAGGAGCCCCTTGCTCCCACCTGAAGCCAGCCACGAGCGGCTTTTTTCTTGCGCAACTTAACGTTCTTAGGTGGGCCGGCACTGAAGAAACTCCTGCGTCAGGCGGGACTGGTAGTAGGGGTTCAGGAAAAGCCCGCCTAAACGAGGCTTTTTGGCACAGCACCAAGAGCAGGTTGGGAAGTCTAAGGCGAGGCGGCACAAAATTCTGCAGGCACCCACATTAAAGGAGGTACTGCTATCCTCCACCCCATGCATGAAAATATGTTTTACAAAAGCGCTGTTTACACTGAAGGGGCAGGTTTTTACCGTTGCCAGTGTGCGCAGAGGGGAGCACGACGTCACTTTAGTCTCCCCTTACTGCCCTCTACCTCCATGACGCGGGAAGGAACAGCTGGACACACCAACAGCAAGGTCCTGGCTGAGCTCATAGCGTACACCCTGCATTGTACCTGAGCTTTGGATTATCAGAGGTGCCGTTAACCTCCCCCCAAAGAAGGTGGTCAACACCAACATCCCCCAAGTCATGAGAGGTGTACTCTTCCATGCAAGTGAGCCAACGTGCATTACCGGGATCAAAGCTGGACTATGTCATCGTTAGCGGCCTGCGCAGACCGAATACCACAGACCCTTGGGTTGGTGGGCGCACTCCTGTGAGAGTTTCCACCAAGCACGGTTTGCCAGTAGTGAGTGCTTGGTGAGGTAATACGCCCGCCATGTACAGAGCCCGTTCGCGCAGCATCCAATTGAATTGTCGTTGTTGGCGCTGTTGTATGCTGTTGTCATTGCTGCTGCGGCTGCTTGTGCAGGATCGACAGCAACTGCTGGAAATTGTCCAGATGCAAACGGAGTGATGCTTTAGCACATGTGTCATGCGTGCCAAATGCCATTGTGCAGGCTACACTGTCAGGCTTGGCCGAACCTTTCGGGGCTTTCGTTGCTGTCAGGTCCTTTGCATGTGCAACTGCGGCAAAGACCTTCATTTCAATCGATCTTTTGCGTGTTGTCCCGACCAGGTCTCGGTTTTACCTCCAGGGGCGTTGGCTGGGTCTGGTGGCGCCCTCACATATGTCCGTTTTGTCGTGCCTGCAGCCTCACATTTTGTGCTTTGCGCTGTAACCCATTTGCTCTGCAGGTATGGACATCCTGTTGTGCGTTGTGGGTGGCATCATGACTTCCGTGGCATGCCTTGAGCTGCTGCAGTGTCCTCAGGATCTTCACGGCATGGCCAGACGGAGCTTTGTCACAAACCACTAAGCCAGGCCAGAAGCACTAGCTCAACGACAAAGCTGGAGTACTGCAGCTGGTCTGGGCCGCGGTGCACATGGCAGAATTGACAATCACATTCTGAGCTGTCCCAGCTGAGGCTTGATCGCGGGGATGTTGGTCATGCTGTTGACTCATGAGATAGCTTGAAAAAGGAAAGCAATCATTCAAAGTCGCAGTTTCTGACGTTGTGCAAACGAAGTTTCTTGTTAGGATAGCAGCCGTTCGCGCAGCTGCGAGTGTGGCTTCAGAGTAAGTGCTGGTATCCTTGTGGGCCGGTGCAGTCCGTCAATGAATTTAGCCATTGCACACGCAGACGGTCATCCGGAGTTGATCGCAACATACAGTCGCAAGCTTGTGTATTCTTCAATCGTTAAGCCCTGCTCCTCATCGGCTCAAGCAAGTGGCCTCAAAGATTTTGCGCACTCGACGCAAAGAAGGTGCATCCGCAATCCCTTTTTGGCCGACAGCCTTGCTGCGAACTTCGTGCTCTGTCTTTTTCTCACTCATTTGCGCTCTCGGCCTCTCTTTTCCTGCGTGTGCGTGCGTGTGTGCGTGCGTGTGTGCGTGCGCGCGCGGGTGTGTGTGTGTGTTCTTTCTGTCTGTGCCCATGACTTGGCAGGCATACCGTTGCGACCCTCCAACGCCATGAGTGTGAAGCCAAGCTAGAGTTGTTGACCCGGCACTTTGTGCCAATCTGTGCCAAACCCATTCGGAGAGTCTTCTGGTGATTCCTGATCTGAACAGGCGAATCGCGACGGACGGAGATGGGCTGGGCTTGGAACTGATCCTCATATCAGGGCTGCGGGAGTTCTGTTACATTCTGTTACTACTAGTAGCTGCAAGCCAGATGATAATTTGACTGTTCAGTGTTTGCAGTACTAGGTCCAGCCAGCCTGCCCATCCACAGCTGCAGGTCCCACATGTGCAAGCACCACTCATCTCCACTGCTCCTGTGCAGCCAATGGGAAGGCAGACAATCGGCAGGGGGTCGTTGTCACAAGAATGCCCATATCGGAGAAACTGTATTGTTTCTGCTGAAGGCAGAGCATGTTTCATCAAGCGGCGCAGCCAGACGCTCAACAAAGCAACTGCAATAAAGTTCAGTTCGTTCCTGTATTTGGCTGTTGCAGGGCTCATGTCAAAGCTGTTTTCGAGTGTGGCTTCCTAGGCCACCTGTGTTGCAGCCTGCCCAGTACATGAGGCGGGCGCCAGCCAGAGAGGGGTAACGAGGGAATCGAGGGGAAGATGGAAGACATGCTTGGCATGCTTGTCGTCGCAGGCCCTTCAGCAACGATGTTGCCGCCGTGCACGCCCGACAGAGGTTCCCCCCCACTGCGAGTAGCGGATACTGGATTTTCTTGTGGTCATGTCGGCAGCTGCAGCTCATTGCAAATTTGATGTGTTTTTGGCTCGGGCAGGTACTGTATTGTAGCATGTTAGCCGTCAAAACGATGTCACCACTAATCGGCAGTCCTTCCTTTTCAGCCATTAGCCGCTTGCACCATGTCCGACTATGTCGGGGCCGATGCTACTGTGCAGGTGACTTGCACGCATGAAGTTATCAGACTTGGGCGCATGCCTGTAGGCCAACTCAAGACGAGGCAACCAACGACAGCTCAATAGTGAGCAAAGCCAGTGCAGCAGCTTCGGGGTACTTCGAGGACGCCTGCGATATCTCTCTGCGTGTGTACGAGTGCCACGCAAGGTGCCGTTGGATATCAGGCATTTTGGAGTTTATGCTGGTTCGATCTTCGTTGACTTTTAGAGACGTGCATGGCAATGCTTCTGAGTGCTTGCTCGTTTGTGCACCTGTGTGGTGTGCAATATGAAGTATATTCAAGATCGGCCGTTGCTCTTGTGCGGGCAGGACCCCTTCGTGAGCTGCGTCGCCGTTCGTGGTCCCAAGGGGAAGCTGATTCGAAGATCTCCGTTAGTGCACAGATGTACCTCGGCAGGCAGATGGCTGTGTGTGGTGATATCATTCAGACAGAAGCTGGCGCAGTCATAAACTTGAGCTCAGTGCCAAGTCGGCATTGCAGAGAGTTTTGCCGGAATTGTCGGGGCTGGCTCTAGAGGATCCGTTCCTTGCTTGGCTTAAGGCTACTACACGCGACACCTGGGAGTTCTGCAGACGCAGGTACGGTCCCTTCCCGGCATGAGAGCCCACAGAGAGCATGGTGTTTGGATTTGGCAAGCAGTGTCAATCTGCCGGCAGGAGGCTTTTCTGACAAGCTGTATTCAGCCTCTCGGCATTCAGATGAAGCAAAGTAAGCCACTTACCAGGTCACGCTTTCAGAACTGAGGCCGGGCGAGGCTTACAACGTGGTCGTGGTCGGCGCAGGATTTGATACTGGAGCGCTGAGGCGTTCATGGCCGCCTGGGTTGCGGGGATACTATGAAGTGGAGTTTCCCGCCGTGTCCTTGCAGCAATACGCTTTGGCAGCTAGCAACCTTTTCAGCATATCACTGGAGGCGATTTGTTTGCATCGCCAATTCAAGTTTTGTGCGTACGGGACTGGTTGGGTTTAGCATATCATATGGCACATGCTGCATATATATATATATATATATATATACAGAATCGTGCAGCCATGCCCCTTTTGAGGTACTGACGCGGAAGGAAGCTTTGCTGCGTCGAGCAAAGGTAGAGCTGCCTGCATGGCTTCACAGATGCGGTGCTGACTTGCAACTCGGGCAGTGTTTTGTTTTTGGTACTGTCTGAAATCGTGTGTAGGAAATGCCGTTGGCATGACAAGCAGTTGCAGACTGTTGCAGTGTGGTGGGCCTCACGGAGTGGAGCCTCGGGTTCCACGGAGTGGGAAGCTGCTGGCAAACACGCTGGAAGGAAAGGCTAAGTAAGTGAGGGGAAGCCTTCATAGTACTGGGGCAATGAAGCAGCTGTTGGGGTTAGTGTGGAGGGTCACAGGATGCAAGAAAGGTTCCCCTGTCAGGTTATCGATGCTTATTGACACGCACACGGTTTCTGCAGAGATACAACGATTGTTGGGGCAGAAAACTTGCAGACAAGGGGTTCTCGAAAGAGCCACTTGTGACATGCGCTGTGGTTGGAAGTTGCTGGCGACCCTGCAGCAGGGAAGGGTGGAGACAGTTCTAGTGGCAGCGGAAAGCTCAGCAGGGGCCCGAACACCGTTGAAACCAGACCTAGTTTTTTGGCATCGAAGCAGCCTCGACGCATGGGACACACGAGCTGCGGATGAGGCGCGATCTGGCTGACGTGGAGACCTCGTTGAAAGCTGCCGGCGCCTTGTATGAAGCAGTTGTGTGATGCGGTATGATACTTCTCTCACATGCGGTATGATACTTCTCTCACATACTGTGTTGAAGACGTGCCGTAATCTCGCTATATTGTCGTTTGATCAAGGCACAGATTTCGAAATACCCACGTTGATTATTGCCGAAGTCGTGCTGGCCTACATGGAGCCTGGTGAAGGCGATGCGCTTGCGGCGTGGGCCGGGAAAAGATTTTCCAATTGTTTATTCGGTATGTATGAGCAGATCGGACCCTACGATCCCTTTGGAAGATTTATGCGACGGCACTTCTTGCAGCGCCAGTGTCCCCTTAGATCGCTCCTTGCACGGCCAGATATTGAAGCGCAGCGTGCACGTTTCTGCTCCTTCCCTCGCGTGGATGCAGCGGACATGACATCCGTACTGTCTGCTACGCCTTCCGAAGAACTGACAAGAATCTCAGGCCTCGAACCGTTCGATGAATTCGAGGAGTTTCATCTGAAGTGCACGCATTATTTTTGCTTGGCAGCGATGTCCGGAAGGTGCTGCAATGCGAAGACAATTTGGCCCAATGCTGGTAAGAGCCCGAGTCCTCCCACGCTGGAAGTCCCTGTTCACAAGCTGCACGAGCTGGGCATTTCCAGATTCGGTTTGACAGCATCATATGCTGCTGGTCATTTGGTGGTGTGCGGTGGTCATGGCACGTACGATTCCTCCGTGTCAGAAACACATGGCAGGCAGACTTCTGTACTCTGCCGCAAGCTGGATCCGACACAGAGTGCACCACAAGGAAAAGCATCCCAGCCATTTCAGCATGTTGGAGATCACAAGGCCGCAATGTATTGTAGCGCAACGGCAGTGGGCTCGAAGGTGCTTTTGTTTGGCGGCCGCTTGGGGCCTCATCAGCCAACCAACTCTCTTGCCGTCTTGGAAACGAGCGAGCGCAAGGAGCAAAGTGGTTGTAGCTCACGACTGGAAGAGGTAGATACAGTTTCAGGTCCGGCAGCCCGATGGCGGCATTCAGCAACACACGTTCGCATTGGCTCTAGGGATGTGCTCGTTGTGTTGGGCGGTCGTGGGACAGATGCAAACACCTTCAGCCTAGATGAGGGATGGCTGCTGGATTGTGATGAGCTGTCGTGGAAGTGTTGCCCCATCTTTCCAACCGATGGTTCCCTCCCCTGTGCGCGGCATTCGCATGCAGCAACAGATATCGCGCCTCAAGGCCTCCTCATGATCTGTGGTGGCTTGGACGCCAACGAGGAGCTCCTGGGCGATGCATGGATCCTGCAAAGAGATGACGACCGAGACTGTTTCACATGGAGAAGGACTGCCTCCCCGTTGCCCAGGCCGAGGTCCACTGTTGCCAAACAAAGCTCAACAACCGAGCACTTCATGTGGGATCATGAAGTTTTTGGTTGCTTGAATTTTCTGCTTCGGCTTTATGCTTGCAATGCTTGCAGGCACGGTATGTCAGGTGCACAAGGGTGTCAACTTGTTTTGTCGTTGTAAGCGACATCTGCCAACATCAGACTCCGGGTTACCATTTCGAGGTTCATGGGTGTAGAGCGCAGCCTAGCCATGTGTGCCCGGCCATTTTCCCTAACATCATCCGCTCACCGCTTCTACTCACCTTCCTACACGTGATTATAAGTGTGTCTGAGGTACGGACACCACTTGCATGTGTTCAGAGGCTTTCACATCATAGTGGGTGGAATCGCATCTTGGCTGCGTGAGGCCTTGCATGCATGAAGCGGTGTGTCTCCATAGCTGGACGAGGAATGGACGTGTGAGACAGCACCAATATGTTGCAATGGGGTGCCCGTGAATGTCTACCATCATGAAGAGGACAAAGAGGACTGTCGCTTTTCCGCCTCGCCAACGTCAGAGCTGCAACTAAAGTAAGCTGAGAAATGCATGCGGACTGCCGCCACAGAATACAGAACACTCGTGGAAAAAGGGCGGTAAGTTAGGAACCTAATTTTAACGCTACGCCGCCCGCCTCGGCTCCCGAGGGCTAGAGGGCACGGAGAGCGGGGGCCTGGAGGCTGGAGGGGGGTGGGGGAGGAGGGGCAGAGGGGGGGGAGGCCAGGGGAGGGTAAGGGGCAGGGGCAGGGTGTAGGTAGGGCCAGAAGCTGCATTTGGGAAGTCTTGGAGATACAGNCTATTGCAAGTTGGCAAAGGCAAGGGAAGGAGGCGGAGAGAGCAGGGCAGGGGAGGAGAAAGTAGGCAGGCAGGAAGGGGGGGTGAAGGGAGGGCAGAGGGGGACGGGGGGAAACGGCAGGGCGCAGGGCCCAAAAAACAGCAGAAAGGAAGGGGGTCGAGGAGGCAAGGGCCGACAAGTCAGGCAAAATCAAGGAAACCCGGGCGGGGGGTTGGAAAATGGACACAAAAAACGGGTGTCACGAACTGTTTGGGCTGCAGGAGGAGGATTAGGTGGAGGGTACTTGAGGTAACCCCCAAGACGCCTGAGCCTGTGGCCTCGGCGGATAGGCATTATTAGCTTGTCTGCAAACATCTAAGACTTACCTAGACTGATCCGTAAAAAATAAAGCCCATAAAAGTTCTGGCCGATGCACGCTCTTCCGCCCAACAAACTCTGGGTGAATCTGTACATTGGGGACATTTGGTGATTGACGAGGTTCACGCCGCAGGATAGCATAGCCTTAGTAACATAAGTGTTCATCTGCTGGGTAAGTCGAGACGTTGGCCTTCTTGGATTCAAGAATCCCCTGGAAGCTCTTGCGTCGCCATAGTGCCATCCTCAAACACAACGGCAGATGCCTGCCCCAGCTGACAACAAGTCACGAAAGCTAGCTCTGTGGAGCTTGCGGGAGTTGTTGTTTACCATTCACTTAGGTAGTAGGGTCTCGGTCAAAATTATGTGTGCAAGACCTTATCTGGTCCTTTCTCAGGAGTTGAAGGGGGCGTGGAGGGCGGATGGGGGGGCACCCCTCCGTGCCACTACGCAATCATTAGGCCAGCGGAGGGGGCCCGGTGTGATGGACAGTTGCGGGCTACTCTATTTGACAGAATATTGCCTTCATCAGCTCCAACATCAGGGAAACGCACCTCCAATAGACGCTGAAAGTTCACTGTCCTTTATATCCTTTTACAACAATGCCAAATGCTGAGGGTCTCTCCTTCAGCAGTGGAACCAGTCTGCAGCTGCAGCCAGCCTGATCATTTGCGGTGTTTGGCACAAGGAGATCGTGGTGTCTTTCTTTGCATATTATGTTCTTCGCCCTGGGGGGCAGGTTGCCGCCAGACACTGTCACGGTTGGATGATGAACTCGCTGAATTTTCCACCAACAAACACCAACCATCCCAATACCAGGAGTGCGAAAGTGTTTCTTTTGCTGGATGGACCATCGTGGTCTTCGCAGGTTTCACTCTCCTTGCCGGTGGCATCTTCAAATTTCGCAACTTTGCCTCAGAACTGGCAAAGGATCCACCTCTTGCGAAGGGCCACGCCTCTTTCCTGGCTTGGTGCCAAGGCCAGAGCTGGACGGGCAACTGTTGCCGCACCGGGACCTCCATGCCCCGAAGGAGAAACGAAAACCCCAGGAGCAAGGGGCTCTGCCACCTCCTGCGGGCTACAGAAGTCATTTCCCTCCAAGAGCAGGGGCTTGTTAATGCTTTTTGCCTTGCTTGTTGCCTGAGGCGAGGAGGAGCCACTACTTTTTACCAACGAACTCCAGCTTGGGCAGAGGATTGATCCAAGGACGGTGGAACGACCCAACTACAGCAAAGGTTTATGTTGACGACGCTTGGGCCACGCTGGTTCAATTTTTGCTGCCCGCCCACGTCACCACCCTTCAGGCTCGCGTGGCTTTCTTTTGGCGGTTGGCTGGTAAACGCACTGATCAGTCTCAGCTTCTCTGACGGGCTGTCCGTCATCGAAACATTTGGACGATGAGGGGCCTGACGTAATAGCCAAGCGCAGAAGGATTCGGCTAAATCCAACAGCCTAGCTAGAGCCCTTTAACAGAAATAAGTTAAGTGTCAGGGTCCTGGCAAACCAAGACAACATGGTCTTCAGAAATTCGCCCGTCTCCGAAGCTCATGAAACATGTGCCCCAACATGTTGACTCGAGGGCCCGATCTCTTTCGATCAACCTGAGGGCTGCAACTCCAGATGGTCCTGTAACTGAGCATTTTTCGTTTGCCGACTGTGTGAAAGAACTCAAGTCGACTTCACTGTTTTCTTGGACTTAGAACGGGCGGCCTACATCCCTCAAAACCTTCGGGCCTGCTTTTGGTCGACAGGAAGCGACATGAACAGCATCGGTAAGAGAAGAACCATGAGTGTATGGAACCCACCATTAAAAATTACAAAGCTACGCCCCTGGATTGATTCGTTGACATGACACGCCTAATTTGAAGATGTTGTCTCGGTATCATAGAACCCACACGCAAGGTTGAAGATAGGCTTGCTTGGGAAGTCCTAGCGAGCATGCCATTTTAGAAGCTACAGCGAGCATGATGACACCGAAACATTTGCAGCGCTCGATCAATATATCGTGTGTCGGTAGAAAATGCCAGCTCCGAATCGGCTGTTTTCTTACCGCCACGGAAGAGGGAGGGGTCAGAGTTGTCGGACCTTGCATATCGTAGAAACCGAGACCAACCGAATAACCTTTGCGACACATGGTTTCAGTTAATTTCAGGACAAATTAAAAAGGAGGTACCACCGGCACGGAGGTAGACACTTTAACTATGCCGTACTGCTGACCTATCTATCCTGGTACTGACTTGCATTTTGCAGGACGACTTCTTCATGTGGCACAACATCGCTACGGTGCGACGCTTACTACCACGACCAACTTCCTGTAGTTGGCAGCGTGAGGATAACATGCACTGACATGCTGCATCGCGTCCAAGTCTTAAATGACTTGAATGTGAATAAGAAGTCTTTGTCGGTTGAGACCGAGGTAATGCTGCACAGCACTGCCCAAGTGCTTTCTGGGCGGCACTTAAATGTAGCACGGTTGTTATGACTCAACAGTAGGCATGCTTCTACGCAGCTTTGCAGTGTCCTAGTAATTGTTACAGGTGCAATCTCTGGACAAAGAGGGTAGATACCTCCTTTGCCGAAGGGCATTCCAAAACACATGTTGATCGGATTTCTGACGCGCTTGTGCTTTCCTGGCTGTTTTAGTGTCGGTGCGCTCTGCATCTCCGCTTGCCTTTGGTTGTTTCTGTTTGCTTGTGTCTTTTTCCCCATTAAATTATGGGAGAAGAAGCAGAAGCGCACTAGCCGCTAGTCACAAATGGCATGTGGGTCGAGCGGCAGACAGGAGTGAGCGGCATCCGTGATGGTGAGAGCGCGGGCCAATTTGCACTTTTGCAGTGAAGGTTGATTCTCGGGGGCGGTGGCAACTGCTTCTCTTTTGGCACGCAGCTCAATCCGACGGCAGCTTGGCAAGCAGAAAGCAACTCCGTGGCAGGTGCCGCATGGAGAGGTCTTATTACATCTTGATAGAACAGCGGCCTACAGGCGTGTGGAAAGCTGAAGCATCCCAGGCACGCGTCTTGCAGCTGTCCAGTGTGACTGCAGCCGTGGAGACCCAAAGTGCTCAAAGCCAGTGGTGTTGCAATTGGAAATCTATGCGTGAGTGCTTGGTGACCTGCGGTCACGAGAAAAGGCAAGGGCAAATGCGTCACGAGAAAAAGTCATGCCATGTCAACCCCACTCCCACACTTAAGTCTCGCTATTTTTGTCTAGTTTCAATTTTGCGGGTAATGGCATGAGATTGGGCGGCAGGTCGAACACTTCGTTGGGACAAGGGAATGCAAGCAGCCAAGATTATCAGACAGACTTAGTCGGAGCATCGCTGAGAGCTGCAAGACATATACTGGGTTCTGAGGTGCTCGACATGCAGGAAGTGATGGCAGCTGCTAGGGCCTTTTCTTTGCTGGGTGCTAGCAGTAGCATCAGGCGTTCGAATAGCATCTGTGGGGTTCGCGAAGGTCGAGACACTGTATGTAGTCCAAGCCTCGGTCAGCACTTGTCCGCACGGCAGTCAATTCTGCACGAGTATTGCTGGACGAGGATGAGCTGAAGCCATACGGGAGGACGTCTTCGCACGGCAGCTTTGTTATGCTTTGTTATTGTTTGGACCCAATAGCAACGAGAAGCCGCAGTGCCGAAGGATCCTTCGAAAACGACTTGCCGAACGTGCTTCTGCGGTCGGATGCCTCAGTGAATCCTTGCATTTTTTGCAATGTGGGAATCAGTCAACCTGAACTCGATGCACTACTATACCATGACATGCCCCGTCGTGCCCCCTATCTTTCTGAGTTTTTGGCGAAGCACATTGCAGTCTGACTTGCTACCGTTTTCTAAGCCAGGCCGGTCAGGGCAACGTGGATGTAGACATCAAGCGCTTACGCAGTGTTTGCGAGGCGTACTGAGCAGTATACTTCGTTTGCTCAACGACACGGCATCAGTTCTTCCGAGCTCTGAACAAGAAGAGGGCCAGAGATCTGTCTGGCATCGGGAGGCCTGTCCTTGGATCTATGTCCAGGCAGATCGCGGAGCCGGGAACGATTTTGTTCTCACAATCCTGTTCAAAAACGAACAAGACGAGGCAGAAGATGGTGGAGACTGGTCTGCCTTGCTACGAGGTCGTCCACCCGTTCAGCACTCGGCATCTAACGATTCACAGACAGTCCCTCACCCAACGCCGTCCTGCTAAGAACTTCGTCGACGTCTACAGCCCACAGGACGGAAGACTGATGGTGTTCTGTAGTGCTGACTGTGAGCCTGTCCGCGGACATGTTCCATTCAAGCTGCAAATTCGCTAGTCTGGCGAGCATTTGTGATCTGATTCGCCTCGCAGGACTTTTATCCAACTTCCCTTTGGCAGGCAGCGGCTAACTACTTTGAAGGCAGCGCCCTGTGTCGTACTCTGCTAAGGCATGCTTGGATGTTTCGCTTCTCTCTTTGTGCATTCCACCCTCCGGCTTCTTTCATCTCGGTTTTGCTGCCTTTGTTGTCTCCCTTTGCAAACCTTTCGCTTCTGAGTCCGTACAGCTGGCGAAGTTGTATAATCGACATACTCTGTCTAGTTCCAGGAGGTTTCCGCACACTCGGACATCTTCCCATGCTTCGCAGTTTTATCAAGTTCGCATGTATAGTGAAGTCTGGCTATAGATTCAAACAGTTGCTGAGCAAGCGACGAACAGAGTGTCAAAGGAGTTTCAGTCTGAGTGTGCAACAACCGACCACAACACAGAAAGTATTCGCTGTGTTCGCTCTAAGCAAGGCTTGGATGATGCCAACATGGTGCTGCGCGGCGCTCAGATCGTTTTTGCTGTGGAACTGACCCTACAGTCGCAAGATGTGATCCAAGAGCATGGTCCTTGAAGTCTGCAGTCTGCAGCCAGTATCATGGACCTTCGTCGTGAGCTCCGCAGCACGCTCTTGCGCAGGCCGGGTGGCCGTTACTCCTGCGCGCAGGCCAGCAGGTTTGTTATACTTAAGATGGACACGGCAATTCAGCCATTGCCGGAGACAGTTTCAGCTTGTGTGCGCCAGGTTTTCTATTGACAAGTCTTGTTAGCAAGCAGGCACCCGTGACGAAATCCTTTTTGTTGTTTCGCTTTTATGGTTCATTCGTTCAGACCTCTGAACTCCTGTGGGGCCCGTCTTTATCTCAGTCGAGAACGTGAAAAGTGAAAAGACAGATTCGGTTGGGTTTCGATCAGCCAGAAGCGAGCCAAGATTCCCTTCTTGGAAGAGCATGATGCGGTAGACGGAATGGTCATCAGACCTCGAGATCCTTCCAAGATAGCTCGGGACCTCAAGCCTGACCTTGGCCGGCAAGTTCGGGTGCAGTTGAGCTGAAGCTAGCAGGCCATCACTTTCGATAGTCAAAGCATGTTCGTACGTCTGTACCTTGGAATTTTGCTTGGCCCTCGTCTGGCTGCGGTGGCCACCGGTCTCTCGCAACACACGAAGTGTCACCTGGTGCAGGCGCTGGTCTCGCGTGGGCTACAGTTTCTCCAAGGAAGGACTCTAGGGCAGGTTTCTCGCATGCACGATGCAGGGACAGACATGCAAATGATGCAAATGTCACAGGGTAGTTCGCAGTGCACAGTATGCCAAATACTGAGTAGCGGGTGTGTTCTGTTTGCAGGATTGTCTGTTAGTTGTCAGTTCTTTCAAAGGGATGCAAAGGGATGCAGATTTATCGAGGTTTGCCACATCGTGCAGCTGGCGATTTCGCAGAAGAGCCTTAGCTGAGCTCAGCTCCTTTTCTCAGATGCATTCGCCTGTCAGGTTTCCTGCACACCAGGGTCTTTATACAGTCTCCGTGAGAAGCGCTCCAACCAGGAAGCTTCTCGGCTACTTGAATGGCGCCGTGGTGCCCTACGGGCGCTCCCAGTGCCCGTCTCAGGTTGTGGAGGAAAGCCAAGCATATTCGGTGCCTTACTACAGTAGATGCTTGTCTTCCATCGCTTTGCATCCGTTGAGCGGCAGCAGATTTGCAGAGCTAAGGTCCATGATCAAGGAGCGATGCCGCACACCCGCAGAGCATTGTTGCAAGGGTTGATCTCGTGCTCCGGGCAGAGTCCAGGGTGTGCCACTACAGATGATGGCTAACAGTAAGGTGCCGAGCGTCAGAAACCCTGCACCAACATTGCGCGCGGTAACGGATCTGACCTGGCTGGCTGCTACCTGAGCCTTTCGCTTCCACGCAGCTGAGATGTGAAGACTTTTGACAACATCCTGTCGCAAAGATTGGGAAGTGGTGAAGCGCGGTCTGAAAGAAATCCTTCAAAGCCTGAGCGTGGCGCTAAGCGTTGCTTTGCCTATCACGCTTGGCTTTTGTGAATGAATACTCTTCCACATTCGTCCACTCAGGTCCTGGTACAGCCACGATACCTCTTTCCAATGTGAAACGCCTCTTCCGCTCGCACCTTGCCCAGTCTTACTATAAAAAGAGAGCTTGCAATGGGCAACTGAGTGACTGTGGGCAAGCTCAGAATAGTTCAGGCGTTTTCACATCGAACTCAGCGAGACAGCACTCGGTCACTCCAAGCTGTCCGAGCTGCTGCAGGACTGTGTGCTGCAGGTTTGCGCTACCGGTATCACATTTCTCGCGGTTGTCCAGGTTCAGTTTGTTCAGTGCCACGGTCGGCATGTCCAGCCAATGCAGTTCAGATGCTTAAAGGATTTCGAAGGATTGCCGTTCTTCTTATAGACTCTGCAAATCCGAGACAGCTCCTTTTCTGTCGAGTTCTCACCGGCGAAGGGCCTCCAGCTGCCACAGAAGCCTTCGAAATATTTTTATTTAATTGGCTGAGTCTTATCAACAACAACGCCGACGCGAACATACAGCGTGTGAGCAATGTGCGGAGAGGTTGTTAGCTGGGGGGTTTCCGGAGCTGTTGTTGGATTCCAACAGCGGTTTTGGAAGCGGTCCCTCTCGTCATGATCTTCAATATGGTAATCAGCGAGCTTATAGGTCCATGAAGTGGCAACCGTTCTGCAGAATTTCCAACTGAGCGGAGCGCATTCCAGGAAAAATCGGAGCAATCCGGTTACGGGAGGAAGCAGAAACACAATGCCTGTGTGGGGGAAGAAGAGAAGCATCAGTGCATTGGCTTGTCGAAGTGCCTTGTGTTCTACATCCGAAGTTGCTTTGACAGTTGTGGTTCGCACCGAAGAGCCTTTGCAAAGGTAAACCCCTGAGCTTGTGACCCTTTGATTCTTTGAGCGGGACATGTCTGTGCATCATTCCTGGAGCCGACGACCGTGTGCGCCTGCCTCGAGCTTTTCCCACTAACTTCGCCCTTCTTTATCGCTCATGCCTCATGCCACTCCTTCGCGTTCACGGCCGCAGGCAACCCTGTTGCCGCTCCTTGCATCCATCTTCATTTTTACTAAAAGCAAGGGCCATGTCCAGTTGTTGAGACGCCCATCCTCATCTCCTCCTCATGAACTTCAATCTTTGTCCAAATGATGTACATTCGCTCCACATTGTGGGGTGTTTGTTGTTGTTGCACCGACGTTTGCGGACACTACTTGAAGCAGATCCTTATCTCAATATATCATGTCACTTTTCACATGTGGGGTTTTACTGTAGCCTTTGCAGAGCCGGCAACGAGCAGGATCCGAGACTGCGAGATATTTGCTCGGTTCGTTTACAGGGTCATGGCATCTTGGCGAGTTTAAGATGTCGTTCCCATGGTTCAATCGCACCTTTGCTGTGCACCGCGAGCCCTTAGGTTATGTTGTCAGCCCAGTGGCACTTACTGCCAAGACCTTAAACAGTTGTTGTCGAAGTCTGACCAACCCACGTTTGAGCCTCAGGCCGTCGTTCCCTCCAAGTCTAATCTGCGGCAAGCCAAGCAATTAGCTCAGCTGCATTTGTCGCTATGGCCTTCGGACGGGGACGAAGCAACTTGCAAGAGCCAAGGGCCGTGCAAATGTCTTCGGGTCCGGGAATGTCTGTGGCTGCCGTCGGGATCTTTGGTGGAATGGGTCAGCATCGAGCTGTTTACAGCAGACTCAGGGTGCCCACGCCCTCTTGTTATTTGCACGTCCGCCGGTTTGTCAGGAAGTATGTGTGTGTATAATATATTATATGTACATATATATATATACATATGTCATTCGTGCAGTGCCTGAGCTTTGACTGGTATCATCGCTTGTGCCAAGGCTGGTGCAGCAGCGGTCACGGCAGCTGTTGCGGCAGCATGTGGGCAGATGCCTGTGCAGGCCGACTCACATTCATAAGCTGTGCTCATTGGAGAAGCTGTTCCTGACCGGCAGGCAGGGCAGTTGGCACCTGCGACGCTAGGAGCCCTCGCCTGAGTTTCGTTGCAGTACTCCGGATCTCGGGAGCTGTGTGCACGTAGACAATGTAGACCATTGGTGAGGTCAGTATGCGGAAGACGGCAGCACCATCTTCCTATGACAAGGTTCGTGCGCAGGTAGTCTTACCAGCCCTGCTTTGCCCATACTGTGTTTCATTTACGTAGCTACTTGCACTGGACGACAGTTTGTCCGCCAGTCAGCGTTGAATGCAGATGTCGGCCCTACCGTTGGTCCCCTTACAAACTAGGATCGTGCATCATTGAAAGCAAAGCCTTGGAAACGCTAGCTCATGTGTGCTAAGCGCAGGTCACGATATTGGTGACACGGACAGACGATCCCATCTATTGGTCATAGGACATAGGATCTCCGAGGGAGTGCCGATGATTGCGCAAAACGTGAAAAAACCAGAAAGCAAACATCGAGAATGCTGCAGTGTCGTTTGAGTTTGCAAGACAAAGCTTGTGACCATAAGGCAGAACGGTCAGCAGCACGTGTGTTTCCACTTTTTTGCTGGCATTTAGAGCTGATTAGGGGTTTGCGACGCTTGCATCTCCATGGTGCAGCACTGTGCAAGCGCATTTTCGCAGGCACCCGCCCGAAACTTAGCTCCTGATGCAACTTTCCGGCCCGATGTTGCTCAAATCCTGACTTGTCCTATGGACTGTAAAGCCTGGAGACATCTATCATCTAAGTGCGTGTGTACACGTTTCTGTGTGTGTGGGGGTTCGTGACTGGTCATGCGCATAAATACGGCTCGAGAAGCTGCAGCTAATGCTTGTCGTCTAACGTTATTTTTGGCTTATGGTCCAGGGGCAGACGCTCTCATGTGCTGCAGGCAGAGGTACCATTCTTTGACCCGCAAGTGCCACCATCTGCTCCGACATGCAGCAGAGCTGTCGGACCTGCCCACGACTGAACTGACGATTGTGTACTTAGAGCGAGCCAACATGCAATATATCTTCCACGAAGGCTCCTGTGCCAGCCGTGCAACACCCCACTTCTCGTGTCTCACTGCGCCGGGTTCTCAAACTCATGCAGATCTTGTCCAAGGTAGAGTTCGCAGCAGACTAGTCGCATGTGTAGATGCTGTGGCTGAGTCATTTCCGACGTATACACAAGGTGACCGAGCACCTTTTGTCGCACCTCTCAGCATGGAGGATGTGGAGCAGCCAGTGGCTCTGGCAGCCACTGTGCAGGCACTCGAAGTCCAGAAGAGTGGCCGGAGGTCGCCTGCTGTGGGACAGCGTGCTCAAAGTGCTCAACAGATCTCCGGTGGTCCTCTTAGCTTTGCTTTCTTCGGAAAGTCTTACGTTGTCCCACTGGGTCGTCGCTTGCATTTGCTGGGAGCGACAAGTCTGACACGAGGCACCTGGCAAACTCCGTTTGCCATGGCCCCGGCACGTAGACCTTGTTGTGAAGGTAAGGTAAATAAAGACTGATGGCTTCTGGCACGTGCACCCTGGGCCTCTGCACGACATGGCTCCCACTAGACCTACCCCCCGTACACCACCAGCACTTCGTCACATCTATTAGGTTTGCCATTTTGCAACCCGTGAATGTTTGTCTTTGTCTTAGCGGGTTCATAATCCGAGTTTGCACGTGTTGCAGGAAGTCCAGACCATGCCAACCAATGGAGTCTTAGAAGTGATATCGAGCATCGTTTCGCACATTGCCATGAAGGATTTTGTGCGTCGGCAGCTCATCCAGACTATGACGTGTTGGGACTGTAGGGACAGCCATCTTTGGAGAGCAAGCCCAAGACGCCTTTTGTTCCAAGTGCTGTCGCACGTGTCGGGTGTCCGCCTGTCGGCTCTTGAAAAGAAGGAACTGGCAGAGGCGCTGGAAAGTCTTGTTCGACACAAGCGACTGTTGCAGCATGCGGCGGGAGCTGGGCAGAGGCACATCGAGCTGCACTTCTCGAAAGATTTGTCCTCTGAATATCATGCCTGGGAGAAGCGCCTCTTGGCCTTTGAACTCTTGCCTTGGAAATCCTCCGCGCAACCCGAACCCATTCGCTTTTCGTTTCCTGATTCCCTGTACTGCCGAATCTCGACTCAGCTTGGGCACCAAAAATGCCAGGAGTTTTGTGAAATTTCCAACGAAATACCATATTGGTCGTTCCTGCGCCTCAATACGATGTGCGGCCCGGGAAATCCCGAATATCAACACATTTCGACAGAACTAGCAAGTCTGGGGTACATGACCGAGCAGTGCAAGCGTGTTGACAACTGTCTTCGAGTTTCAGGTGATGGAAGAGTGCCTGTGCAGCAGCTGGACCTGTACTTGAGGGGTCGGGCTGAAATACAAGACGAATCATCGCAGGTCATTGCTAGGCTGGTGGATTGTGAGCCTGCCGGCACAGTGGTTGATCTGTGTAGCGGGGCGGGGGGCAAGTCGCTGGCGATTGCCACTCGCCTTGGCCGCGCTGGCCATTTGGTGCTGCATGAACCCCGGTCCCGTGCATTGCAGCGTGCAAAGAGTCGCTTGGAACGTTCGGGCTTGGAAAACGGGCCCTGCTACCACTTCGTGGACGCAGCGGAACTTGACTTGTGGAAGGGAAAAGCTGACTGGGTTTTGGTAGATGCTCCATGCAGCAACACTGGCTCTTTGCGACATCATCCCGAATGCAAGTACAGATGCTTCGAGCAGGAGGAGGACAAGCGAGAGTTCGCACGCCTCCTAGAGACGCAGCGGCAGCTTTTGAGGAAAGCTTGCGGCCTGTTGAAGGACGATGGCATGCTCGTTTATGGCACATGTTCTGCTTTGGTAGAGGAGAATGATTTCCAAGTGCTGTGGGCAACAAGTGCGGCTTCACAACTACGGCTGGCTACTGTTGTGACGCATAGCTTCTTGCCCGAGAAGGGCGGCAGTGATGGCTACTACGCGGCCGTCTTAAAGAAGCAACCTCGATAAATGCGAAATTTCAGTGGCATTGACAATGAAAAAGCGCACTGCAAATGATGCAGTATGACCCCACGGTCACGACAAGTGCAGAGTAGCTGCGGAAGATACTGTCAGAGGCTGCACCACTCACTGTAGTTTTGCCGTGAGCGGATAGCATTTGGCGACTTCGGCGGTTGGCAATGAACATGTCCTTGACCCCATTGCTGTGGGTTTGTGTTGGATTGTCAATGTTGTTCTCACGTGATTTGTTTCGATCCTGATCGAGATATCTCAAAAACCGAGGACAGCATGCCCCTCATGACGTCAACTCCGAGTGCTTCACATCCTCGCACAGACCTAAGTGCATGGACGACAGCTTTTCTTCTGTACAGCCTGGTACTCGGCCTGTCACTCATCACTCGTGTCTGCCGTCGTCAAAGGCAGAACCGAGTCTGTGCCAAGAAACCTTGGCTCGGAGCAGCACTCAGAGTTGAGAGCTCATAAGCCGGAGTGGACGCACCGGTCGTGCAAGGAGAAGAATGCCCGTGACTGCCAAGTTGTCGGCATCGAAGAAACGCCAGGCTAAACTGTTCGCTGGTTCAGCCAACGTGCCGTCTTTTTGCCGCAGCCAAGAGCCTTTCCGGAAACCGCAAGCAACAACAAACGGACCGCCCCCGGTGGCGCAACAAGAACATGCTCTTCACCGGTTGGGATATCGGCGGACAGGAAACTCAATCACACCAATACAATAAGGTTGGCGTGAACATTTCAAACTGCCTTACTGCCGTCAATAGCACAATGCAAACAAGATGGACCGATAGGCGGTACCCGTTCAGGTCTTCCTGTGATTGTGGGAGGCGGTGTATCGTGTAGAGATGTGTAGATTGCAGAGGACACAGGCAGACTTATTATGCTGTACAGGAGGGCGCCGGGAACGTAAAGAATGCAGTGAGGCTTCCTTTTTGGAAGCCGGCAACCAACTACCAAGAGTTGTGCGAAAAGAGTACGGCGGCCAAGACGCGAGTGGATCACACACAAACGGACTCAAGCTTTGCAATTTTTCGCAGTCGCCGTGATTTCACCAATCTTGTATCCCATTGTTTGGAGGGTAATTATATATTATGTATATAGCGTCTTTTTCTGTCCACATGTCTGTATGTCCGGCTGACTGAGTAATACTGCGGCGGCATATGAGTATAGCTGAAGAGTTCGACTGCGTGCAGGCCGAGCAGGCTTATGTGGAGACGGGCAGCTGCCTGCTGTGCCCCCGCCTTACAGCCTCATGTGCAAGTGGAGTCGCAGTAGCAGGCATGAAGTCACCGAATCACCATTCTGCCGCTGCCTTTTTCGGAGAATCGTGACTGTGACCAGGCCGGCCACGCCCGAAACGCTCAGCTTTCCACAGTGGCCTATGCTGACACCTAACACCTTGGACGGAATGGGCTACAGTGTTTGTGCCTCGGAAGTTAGGCAGCAGATCTGCGCTTCCCCGGCTGCCACTGCAGGTGCAGAACACTTTCATCAACTTTGCAGTGCCATCGACACCCATGACAAACACCCGTTCGCACTCATTGTGTGAGCCTTACAGCGACACGAGCGGTGTCCGTTTTGCAAGCGACGGTGAAGGACTTTCTGGCTTGGCTTTAGGGGCTTTGGTTGACGAGAGAGCCCGGAGCTGCATCCCAACAAGACCGTCAAGATCGTGTCGCAAGACTGGGCGGTGCAGACTTAGTGACATCAGTGTCAGGCCACGCAATATGGGAGCATCCGAAAGTGACGAGGCTGGCTCTGGTGCACAAGTGCGGCCACAAGTTATTGTTAGCATGTCCTGGCACGAGGCGCAAACGGGCGAGAAGGCCGAGGAGGGGATTTTGCAGGCCTCTGTTTGGTCCACACACGGCTTCATAAGATGCGCGCAATTCAATGCGAAACAGCTCCGAAGAATCAAGGTCAATTTGTTTGCAGCACGTTACCTGTATATACTGTATGCCCACACAGTCCCCCCGCAAACCATGCAGCTTCTTGCAGTTTTAAAGCATAGTAGGAAGGCGGCGATGGGCGTCGAGCATGAAGACCGCACTGATGCATTGGTTTCACTATGTTTCACTCAATGTTTAAAACTCAGATGTTTTTCCGCTTGTTTTCTGTTCCCGCTGTTCTTTCTGCGTTCTGCCAATGTTTGCTTGTCGTTTTCGGCTTGTTCTTGCTTTGCCTTTCTGTTTTTCTGCTTCTTTGCTTTTTCACTTCTGGGATCGCCAAATGAGAGGGGTTTAAGACATGTGATCAACCGGATTGCCAAAGGAGAGGGCATGCTTTAGATATGTGATGAATCGGGGTCGCCAAAGAGAAGGCGTGAGCACAAGTAGCCGGAGTTAGCTGCACAAACAAAATGTTGAAGATGGCCACAGCTTTACAACGTGTCAGGAGACTGGATGTGGAGTGCATGGGCCGGCCAACCGCTTGATGTCAAGAGCTTGGTGATTCTGTTGCTCGCCGTGTGCTCGCAGAAGTGCAGAACGAAGGAGCTGAGTCATGCATGAGCTGTATAAGATCTGCACGCTCTACATTTTACGTGGCGGATTAGGTCGGCTGCGGCTGCGGCGTGCTGCGACCCCGCGCGTGTCGAGTCCTCAGCTTTCTGCTCAAGCGCTCACACGTGACACTGCTCTGCCAGTGGGGAAGTGTAGCATCCTTTATTTTGACATTTGACTCTTTGGTTGTGACGTCTTTTCTTGGGGTGGCTAGTACTTCTGCTTGTACTGGTGCGAGTCGTAGGAGTATTTACTTTTTCTGCTCGTAGCACTCCACAAGTACTACAGTACGCTACGGGCAGTCACCACCAGGTGATTCAAGCCAAAGACCACCCCCACGGAAGGTGGAGTAGGGAAGCACAACGTTGACGCTGTCAGGATCATTGTTGATGTCCCTGTGCGCACTCATGGTAGTGTTGCGTTGCAGTGCAAAACTGGTAAAAGTTTCATGGGTGCATGAGCGTATGTATTTGTTGATCAAGAGCGTCACCCATAGGAAGAGAGTCGTATTGCGGTGCAATCCAAAGAGTGGGCCCTGGCTGTAGGCACCACTACAGAAACTGAGTCCACTGGTTCGGTCCGTGCTGGCCTCTCTGCGTAGATCCCCCGCAGGCAGGCAGTCGCACAGTAGCTCCCAAACACTCATACGGACCTGCCCGCTAACAATCATGTCTGCAGCAATTTGCTCCGCCACATGTGTGGGCCGTGGCATATGCGGAGGAATACTATCATCTATCTCCAGAGAGTAAGGAATTCTGACCAGATGATCGTCAGGATGTGATCTCCACACAGGTGCCTCTGTGTAGGTTCCCATAATGGTAGTGGTGGTGGGCTCCCCACACACTGCAAGCAGCCGCAATGTCAGCTATGCAATCCCTGGCTTGAACCCAGTGTACAAAAAGGGCTAGCGCAGAAGGCTGAGCGCGCAAACCAGGAATGTGTTCTTTCCTCCAGCGCTCTGTCCTGATCGTGCAACGGCGTGCATCGGCGGAGTGGCCCAGAGGGCACACTGATGTGGCATCCTCACTGAGAGTACCTGCGAGCAGAGTGATTAGGAGTGTATTATGGGTGCCGCGAACACTGGGCAGCACAAGCGCAAATTTTTATGGTTTTTTCCAGACTTTTCGGAGCGCGCGCTGCTTGCATGTCCCCTACATGCGGCTACCCCCGCACTCAGAGTGTTATGCAAAGCAGGACCACATAGCAATGTTGACTGAGTACAGCGTCCCTTGTCGGCTCTGTTCGAATGGGTTCCACGGGCTTACCATCATCGGCCTTCCACTGCGGGGGTGCATGCGGGGCAACTTGAGGCGGAAGGTGATTGATAAATCTAGTTGTGTAGTGTCCTGCATGGGCAGCGACTCCGCAATGTAGGATGCATGCGACTACAGTGTACATCACCAGATCGCAATCAGGGCCATCATCTCGCGCTGGGAATGTGACCTGATGGGGGATGGCAGCCCTCGTGTGGAGCTTTATCGCTCGGCCGTCCTCAGCTTCCCGGAACCGGGAGATGCGCAGGAGACGAACTCTGGGAGGATGGGTACAGGCCTGCATGTACGCACCACCCTTGTGCCAGTGCTCAACAAGGCTCTGAAGATTAGTGGGGCTGTGGGGGTCGGGGAAGTACGGCGTGATGGCCTTATGTGTGTAATGTTGCTCCCTGGTTTCAGCGCCATCAACGACGCTTACTATGCGTGACTTCCAGCGTCCTTGTAGAACTTGCGGTCTTCCCGCGCGGAGGATGTGCTCGAGAAACTCGCAGGCATCATGTTGCATGTGCAGATAAGCCCAGTTACGCAGTAGGGACTTCCAAGAGCAAAGCGCATGGACATGTGTTGGCCTGCGTGTGTGGTAGACATCTCTCCAGGCCTGTTCCTGAGCGCCGTACTTGAGCACATCAGCGACTGATAGGTGACTGACCGCAAACAGCCACGCGCGCACACTAGCATTAATATAGCATGTATTGCTGCTGTTGAGTAGGCGAACTAGGAGAATTCTGCCAGTGCCTGTTGCACTAGCCCTGCAGAGGGTGTCGCGGCGGAGCTGGAGGCCGATGATCTGTAGCGCCGAGAGACCCGTCAGAGCCTCCAGGCACTCCCATACCGTCTGGTGTCCAGCTGGAATGCCGTGATCCCGGTCATGTTGCCCGCTAGGGGCCGTGTTGCATGGAATCGTGGATCATGCACGGCAGCATCACGAGCGGCAACACTAGCTGAGGGCCTCCACAAGCTTTGCGTGCGGAAGGGGGGGGCGGCGAGTTTCGTCTACCGCCAGGCAGGCGACCACTTCTAGTAACTCCAGTGGCCATCTTTCAGCCACTTCATCTCCTCCGCCTTGGTCTGGAAGGAGGCGGGGCTCTCGCATCCGAAGGGCGGTTGTGGTGGCTCCCTCTTCTTGCGCCTTCTTCCATTTCTGATTTCTGAGCAGCTGCGAATAGTAGCGGAAGCGGTCCCTGATTGCCTGGTTGGACGAAGAGCACCCAGCTGTAGTCCTGCCGCAGAATCTTGATCGCCGTTTCCTGCTGGAGCGCACAAGGCGCGCTAGCGCCTTGACCAGGTAGGCGGCTATGTTCGTTCCCTCCGTTGTCCGTGTTCTGGCCTTTTCCCCCACGTTTCCGCCTTGTTTGTTTCCGGGGGCCGAGTGCCACAACACTGTACGTTTAGCAGGATGCTGACGTGGCGCCTTAGTGATGGCCCCGCAGTGTTCACACGGCGATCCTGGTGTGTTGAACTTGGAGCACAAACGGCTGGCCGGAGCAAAAAACTGCTGATAATCCGATGCGTGAGACAGGCGGAGGTGTTGCTTCACTTTGCCTGGACTAGCAATCCATTGGGAGCGTGCTGAAGTCGTTGGCGGTCCTGCAGGTAGAAGGCAGCATTTTCAGCATGTTGTTCAAGCAGTCTCCTGACGGAGGGCCTGTCAATATATGGCAGGGCCGGAAGCAGACCTGAAGGTGGATGCTGGCAAGGGATGCCGGAGTTAGAGACACTAGTGAGGTCCGGTGCTGGGGCATTAGGGACAGAGGGAGGGGAGAACAGGCTGCGGGTCCTCAGGGCTTGGTGTGATGGGGACCGGGGGTCAGTCTCAGCAGTCTTATCGTGGAGGGGCTGTGGTGGAAAGAGCGCCCTGCATCCACGTTCATTGGTGTGCTTGCGCAGGCTAGAGAAGTCACACAGCTTGACCCCACAGTGGCTGCATTGGGGGAGCCCCCCTTGGGCACCCTTGTGTTTGTCGAAGACACGATGGGCCTGGTTGACCGGTCGCGCTTGCTGGTCCGCGTGCTTCTTTGACATGTGACCCAACATGGATGCGCGACTCGCGAAGTATATCCCACACTCCGGACATGGAGCGCCTAGATTGTCAGAATTCGGGAGTTCAATAAGTTGTGTGGAAGGGGCTTCAGTCAGCGTATTCAACACGCTATGCCATGCCGCGCTACCCGATCCACGCTTGAAGGCATCAGGATTGGGGCCACCAGCCTCTTTCAAAAGCTGATTTTTGAGTGCTTGGTGGTGGGAATGACCAGTCATGTAGACCGGGTCCCTGACAATGAGCCGAACCTGCCGCGCGATCTGTGCCGTAAGCCGTTTGACCCCAAAGGGTGTGAGCCCACATGCGTCCAGGCCATACACGGTGGCCGTATAAACACATGCCTGCCATACACGTAGCTTGTGTCGGCGCGTGAGCGCGTCAGGCATCCAAAATTCCCCGAGCCAACTTCCAATCTGTAAGCAAGTGTGCGATCTTGGAAGTGGTCGTAGCTTACAATTGCGCCGAGGTACGTAAACGAGTCTATACGATCGAGGAGTCATTGACGCTGCGTATGCGCAAGACTCTCCCTGTGACTGTTTTTCGAGTGTACTTGCGCTTTAGTTGCTCGGCCCCCGATCCAGTGCAGCGGAGAATAGCCTTGCTTTTGGAGGGACTCACAGGCATGCCCATGTCCGCCAAGGTAATCGTCCGCAAATATGCTGAGAAGGTCCGTTGTGGCCTGTTTACCAATCTTAGTGGCAAGAGAATCACTAATGAGATGGAAAAAAACCTGCCAAAGGAGGGGCGCAACAGCGCGTCCCTGACGTACCCCCTGGGTCACATGGATCACACGATCCACTCCATCATGATTGATGTGGTAGTGCGCCTGCTGGTGCCAGCACATAACTATGTCTATGAGCGTGGGCTGCGTGTCTTGCGTTTCCTCAAGCAGTCAAAGGCTCCGGCAAGATCCAGGGTGACCTGCGCGCCCCCAACCAACGTGCGCACCGTGGTGCCTGCAAACCAATCATGTAGGGTGCAGTGTTGGGCTTGACATTGGGATCGCACCTCGCAGCAATGATCAAAGACACGACGTAGCGACGTAGCTGTAGGGACCGCTTTACGAAGTGGTGCTTGTCTGAGGTGCCTCGCCAATGCTTCCGAGTCAATGAGGGGCGTATTCGACGCACCCTGCGGGTCTGCCATAGTCGCTCCCTCACTCGTGGCCGTCTGCGTGAGGGCCTCGACACGTGCGTGAACTTGGTGGTGAAATGCTGGTGGAAACAAAATGCTTCTCCGCTTCTGGTGAGCATTTGTCCTTGAGCATCCCTCAGCTTGGGGCAGCTACATCTAGGTTTTTGGCGCAAGGGACCTATAACAACCTGGTAGAGCTTGCGTTGATTGTGCTGTTGAGCGGCCTGTTCAGCCTCCTGCGTACGTTCCAAGAGATATTCCTTCTTGGTGGTGCGGCACCTCTCTTAAGTGTTGCTTGTGCAGCTTGGTGTACTGCGTCCACGTGCGCCAACGACCAATCATGGCCTTCAGCGTGATGTCGCTAGAGCTACGGCGATAATGTCGCCATGCTTCGCACATGTCGTTGATGCCCTGCCTGATGCATGGTTGCTGCCATCTGGGAACGGTGGTTGTGGTCTGCTGGGTACGAGGAAAATGGGTGGCCGTGGAGATGCGTCCCGCCTCCTGTACGGTATGCAAGTTGTTTTTGCGCAGCCTCTCGGAACTGTGCAATTTCCGGAACAGAGTCAGGGTCTCTTATCTGGGCCAATTGAACTATTCTCTCAGTGTCCACTTGCCGGGAGGGGGCAGATGGCTTGCGGAACACTTTGTAGCAAAAGGGTAGAGTGGTGACGATGGGTTTATGTTGACCTCCGCCCTGTCTCCAACCCCCAACAGGGCAATGCACAAGCGGGTGAGCCTGCTTCGCGCGACGGGTCGCCTGGCTTTTGTCTAATGAGGAGGTAGTCGAGCTGGGCTTGACGCTTGCCAAAGGTGAACGTGTGGGCAACGTTTCCCGGCTTACCCCAGGTGTTAAGGGCAACTTAAGGGAGTGGTCGTCAGCAGGGTGTGTGCAGCGTCGGCATCCGGAGCTCGTTCACGCCCGTGCCGTGCCCGACGTGTGGGTGAAGTGGTGTTAGTTGGACATTGAGATCGCCGCCAAAGATCATCATTTCGCGTTGCGGTACACCAGCTGTGCAGCGACTGAGTTTCTGCCAAAAAGTCATGTCTTTTTTCAAGGATGTGGGTATCTTTCGGGGCCCATGCATGCTGGTACGCGCAGACCACGCCGAGCATACGGCCAGCGGCTGGAGTTGCCCAGGGAAAGCGTACACGCAGGAGTCTGCCTGGCATGATCGCGTGATGGCGTACTTCTGTCACGTCTGTAAGAGTGCGTCTTATATGAGAATCATGACGCCGGCATGCTTTTGGCTTTTGGGCAGGCCTGAATGTCCTTCCAGTGTTGAGCATGCGGCGCCCTCTTAGCGATCTGTCCGGACGTTCTTCGCCTTCTGCCATTTCGGACGTTCTTCGCCTTCTGCCATTTGGACGAAACCTGGACCGTTGCTGCTTGGGCTTATCACCCCAGGGGGCTGTTCCTCACCCTGCTGCTCGGGCATGCTTGCAGCTGCGCATGGACAGAAAGTTGATTCAAGGAGCATCGGCCAGTGTGCTGAGAATGCCAGGTCAAGCATGCTGGCACGTTTGCGTCCCTGTCCTGGTTGGCACTGTGATGGACGCCGTATTCTGCCTGCGCCCTCCAGCTCGTTGTACCTTGGTGCGGGTATGCGTGCCGGAAGAAGGGACAGGCTACAGCTCTTTGGCAGATGTCCGGAATGCAACTGCAAAGGCCGGTCAGCAGATCCCGTCCCAGCCGGACCGGCGGGACATCATCTCCCTCATGATGTGGCGAAGATTCTGCAGTGGTTCGTGCTTCCTTTGAGCGTCTTTCGGATGGTCGATTTCAACCCATACAATGGAGAGCGAGTTGGAGAAGCTGCGAATCCTGGCCCCTCGGGGGGAGGAAGCAGGGCCACAGATAGGCGCAGGCAAGAGCAGAGCTTCGATGTTGGTCGTGTGATGACTTTGCTGCAGGAGCTGGTGAACCTGTTGGGAGGGAACGGTGATGCTCTCTCTCAGCTTTCAGGTTTGATTAGTGGTTTGTCGGGGGGTACTTCGGACAGCAAGAGGGATGTTGCCGTAGACTCGCCACCTGCCCGGCAGGTTGTCGTGCAAAAGTCTTCTGCAGAAGAATGGCAAGAAGTGCGTAGAAAGCGCAGACGGGAGGGTAAGGGCCAAGGTGAAGGGACGAATCGGAGTCAACCCGTTGACCCTAACCTGGCCACGCCCCCCCCAGGACGTGCTGGCTCTGCCGAGCCTTCCACAGCAGCCGAACAGCCATCAGGACGTGGCGCACATGCCTCGCAATCACAGGTTCATCCAAAGTTGCGCAAACAGGATTGGACGGCTGAGATTCTCAGTCCGACTCAGGTGTATGCCAAATTGGATTCAGGGTCCACTGCCTTAAAAGCTGTTGTGCCTGTCTTCACTCGGGAGCAGTTGGAAGAGCTGTGCACAACGACAGCTGTGCACAACGAGATCGCTATTACAGCTGTTGCGTTTGGCCCTTGGGGGTGGGCCAAGCAAGCCATTGAAAGTGCTGAGCCGTGTAAGACAATAGTGCAGTGTTTGCTTGGAACTGCGACAGTCTCCAGGGAAGTGCGGCTGCATCGTTTAGGAAAGGACTGCCCTTCCATCAAGCAGGTGGTGCGCAAAGCCACCGGTGAAACGAAATCCACCGACACCATTGTGCTTCGATTTGTCGCCGATGCCAGGTTCGTGAGCGAGTCCGAGTTTGGCAGTCTTAGGGCGAAACCAGCGGCGACCATCCGGTCGTGGGCAGCTGCACATGCGCCCGCGGAGGTGCTAACGATTAAGGACATGTGGGGCTTTAAGGTTTTGGGTGACCCAACCTCCCCCAAAGCCACCTTGTCTGGTCTTGTGCGCGTTGCCACTCGCAAAGCTGACGTTTGGTTGGCCCTCAGTGGCCGTGACAAATGGTTCGTGGAGAACCCAGCCGCGCGAGGCCCCGTCGAGTGAATTAAGCGCTCGAAGGAGGAACCTGCTAGGGATTACCTTGAACGGGTTTTTGCTCAGGGCAAGGGCCGAGGGGTTGCAAAGGGCGATTCGGGCCTTGGTGTACGCCTTTCCCCTGAGGAGGCCAGCAATCGCCCTCGTGTGGTGCCTTTGCGCGCCTTTAAGGTATGGCCGGTACCACGTGATTGGAACAGGAGACTTTGGAACATGAACTGCGTCAGTTCAAGTTCTCTGACCTCGCACTGTTAGCCAGATACCCCTGCAAAGGTGGAGTGAAGTTTTTTTTTATAGGGCTAGGGTTGATAACCTTGACCTTGCAGTGATTGAACACCCTGCTGGTTCAATACAGGTTGTGCTCCAAACTCAGTCGCTTCGCCGAGGCGCGCCAACTCCAGTCCGCGCTGGACGAGGGGCATTTGCGGCTACAGTGACAAAGTCCGATAAGACGGCTCCGGTCCCGGTGCCGGCCCCAGCTGCCGAGAACCAGTCGCAGGTCACTGAGAACGTGCAGGAATCATCGCGGCCGCCACCCCAGCATCCTGCAGCGAAAAGGCAGGCGGTCTCTGCGCCGAGCCCGCAAGTGCATAAGCTGCCTGAGGACCTCACGCGAAAGCCCAATCCGGGCAACGGTGATTGCCTGTTCTACTGTCTTGAAGGCCCCACAGGCCAAAACAAGCTTGCACTTAGGACTGCCATTGTAGCCCATTTACGCCGTCACACCGAGCACTACAAGGGCTACTGGAGCTGCCTGGCTCCAGCCAAGGAGGACGTTCCTATGACCGATTGGGAGCAGTACTTAAACGAGCTCGCCAAGCCGGGAGCTTACACGTCACTTCTCGAAATCCACGCTGCCGCCAGGCACTTGGACAGGCCGATTTACATTTCTTCTGATGTCATGCCACTGCAGGTTTGCAATCGTGAGGGGAAGCATGGGCCCCCAATCATGTTGTGGTATTCGTCTGCGCATTACGAGCTTGTTGAGGGCTCATTGCCAGCCAATGCGGCCGCTACCGCCATAAATGCTGCTAAATCGGGGTGCAAAGGAGGTGCTCCTCCTTCGGATCCCTCCATCGCCAGTGGCCGCACGCGCCTTTCTGCATTCTCTGAAGGACTGCCTGCTCCGCAAGACGCTGCTTCTACCGATGCACCCCCTGGTGACGCCCACACTGTTGTGTCTGGGGCTGCCTTTACACGAGCATCAGCATTCTCAGGTCTGACCCGCTGGAGTTCAGTCCCCCAGAAGGCCTGCCCAGACCCCGGTTTTCGCGCCGAAAAGGGGGGTCTGGGTGGGACAGGTTTTCCGGCCTCTTCGGCTTCCGCCCAAGGACGGGTGCGGGGCTCCTCGAAACCCCGCGTCTGGCTCGCAGATGTCTCTTGCTCAATCGTTTGCGCGAGGCCGGGCTCTTGCTTCTGCTCCTTCGGCCCTTGTGTGGACGACACCGCCTCGGATATCACAGGTCAGGTACAAGGCCTCACCAGCGACATTGCCAACCTGAATGATTTGATCGATGCTGAGACGCCTACTGCTGCAGAGGAGCCCGATGCTCCAGTGCCTTGTCGTCGCCAGCGACAGGTTCTCAAACGTGGCAGCCCAAAGCTCGCGAGTACGGCCCACGCCATGCCACGTACTTCAGTAATCTTCGCAGGCGAGCCGCTAATGTGAAGAAGTGTGCCTTCATCCGACGGCATGTCCAACAAGTCAAGGCTTACTCAGGTGCCCATGACATCAAGATCATTCGCATCCCGCAGCCCGCGTTTGCAGCACTGGCAAGCCACGACTGGTGAGGACTTTGCTAGGTTGTGCCAGTGGGTCCGGGCCACTCTGCCCACTGACCCGGCGCATAGGCCCGAGCAGGATGATTGGACCGCTCCCCTGCACCCTCAGACTCAGGCTGAGCAAGCTCGCAGCACCTGGGCTGACCTCTGGGCTCCTGCGCAGCTTCCCGCACCGGAGGGCTTTGATCAACTGCGTCATTAGTCGGGCCCGCTGCTGAGTTTCCCCTGCCTTCGGTGTCTGGCTCTGCACTGCACTCTCGGTTTAAGGCCACGGCCAAGAAGTCCACTGGACTGGATGGCTGGGGCGCTGCAGCTTTTGTTACTGTTGGCCCTTCTGCCGCCGAAGTTCTTGCTCAACTCTGGGCCGCATGCCTCCAGCATGAAGCGCTGCCTCGTATTTGGAAGCAGATTCGTGTGGCTCTGTTGCCCAAAACTGACGGGGGCCTGAGGCCCATTTCGGTGGCTTCGGCTGCGTACCGTTCGTGCATGACCTGTCTTTTGCGCGCCTGCCGCTCTTGGTTTCTTAGTTGGGCGGACCCAGAGCTCGTTGGTGGCATTCCCGGCAGGGCCATGGCTCAAACTCATGATGCTTTGTTTTCTTCGCTCCTTGAGGCTCGCAGCCGTCACCAAGTGTTTGTCGGTCGTTCGCAAGTGCTTCGACACGGTCCAGTGGGACCTGGCGCTTCAAGCCTGGACTTGGCTTGGAGCTCCTTCCAAGCTTGTTTCGCTTCTTCGTTGTTTTTACGCCGACCAGCGCCGCTGGTTGGCTGTGCGAGGCCACTTCGCTGCTGCTCCAGTCGTCCCCAGCAGGGGAATCCTGCAGGGCTGTCCCGCCAGCGTCGGGCTGTTGAACGCCTTGATGCTACTTTGGGCTAGAAGCGTCAAAATGGCTACGCCCAGCATTCGTCAATCGATTTTTCTGGACGACAGGGCTCTTTGGGCCACCGGCCGCACGGGGCCCGACACTTTGCGCGATGCACTCCGTACGGCAGCGGCCACTGACCGTGCCATTGGTTTGAGTGTCCACCCGGACAAACTAGCATGCTGGGCCACACGCGCTGCAGCTCGCAGAACGTTGAGTGCTGAGGCTGACTTGTTCGGCCCTTTAGTTTCCTCCTTTAAGCTTTTAGGGGTTAACTACCGCCTTTCCACTAGCGCTGGTGCTGTCGATGCCGCGCCCCTGACAAAGGTCATCCAGGCCAGATGCCGCCGCATTGCTTTGGCTGCCAGGATGCTTTACATGCGACGTCATTTACTGTAATCGTTGGTTCTGAGCCTTGTCTCCTGGCTAGGGCCCTGGACCACGGTGCCCGCTCGCACTTTGCAAGGTTGGTCTCGGTCCGTTGAGGCCGCTGTTGGCCGTGTTGTCACTGGCCGCTCGCGTTTTCTTCTGTGGTCCGTTTGGGTGCGGCCCCGCGTGCACCCGCAGTTTGCGCTCTCGTTTGCTGCTGTTCGGCATGAACTCCGTCGCACTGGTGGGTCTCAGCCTCCCCGGCCTGGTGCTGCTCCCTGCCCCGCCTTGTCGGCGTCTCTTGCAGTGTTTGCTTGGTCCATCCTTCCTGACGGGACCTGGGCCACGCCGTTTGGACAGTTTCAACCTGGCTTTCTCTCCGCGACTGTCGCCCTACGAGTCGCTGAGGACTCCTGGGCGCGCCTTGCTTGGGCCGCTGACGCTGAGACCACGCAGGCCCTGGCTGCTCATGAGCATGTGGCCTTGTCCTTTCACCGCCGCACGGTTTTGATGCCCGCCACTGGGACCATGCGTCGAGCGCTTCATGCAGCGGCACACGACACTCGCACTCTTCAGCGCATGGAGTTGCCTTTTGCTGCTTGTACTTGCGGGGACCCCCTACCCACAAGAACGCACGTCACCTTCGACTGCCCGGATGATGTTTTCCCCGGTCAGCGCCGCTCCACTGCAGAGCATCGGCTTTTAGTGCCGGTGGTGTCGGGGCTGTCTTCTCCTACTTGGCACCTGCCTGAGGTCAGTGAGGATCTGTTGCTCGGCCTGTCTCAGGCGCAGACTGTGGGCCATGCCTTTCTTGTGGCCACGGATGGGAGCGCATTGCAGGCACCGGCTGTGCGGGACCTCATGTGGTTCCAGCACGCCGGGTGGGGTATCGCCACTTCCGAGGTTTCGGGGTTTTTCGGTGTGGTTCCGGGCTTGGGCCGCTCGTCTGCCGCCGCCGAGCGGTATGCGCTCCTCGTGCTTGCTAATGCTGCGCACATACTGGGCGTGCCGGTATGTGTGCTGACTGACAACTCTGCCCTGGTTGATGGCTTCAACACCTCCGGGCCGCATGTTGATTTCGGCGCCTTTTGGGCCATGATTCATGCTCTTTTGCTTGATGGCTCTTCCGTGCATTGGGTGCCGGCGCATGGCCGACACGAGGAATGGACCTCTCGAGTGCCTCATATCCCCCACCACTAAACCTCTATTCTGGAGGGGGGGGTCAATAAATGGAGCCGTGTCGCGCCAGTCCGGTCATGTTAGGGATGCCAAGAAGTGGAAAAGCCTATGTTGAAGAATGGACTTTTCCACTTATTGTTTGGCGTACTGTGCGTGTATCCTTGGGCCTGTGAAGGCCTGTGAGAAATGGAAGGAGGGAGAGAGAGAGAGAGAGAGAGGGAAATAAAAAGAAGGGGAAATTCCTCTTCGCCACAGCCCTGGCGAAAGAAAGCAAGAAAGACAGAGAGAGAGCGAGAGAGAGAGAGAGAGAGAGAGCGAGCGAGAGAGAGAGAGAGAGAGAGTGGCCTCCGTCTGAGCTCGCAGTATGTGGGTAGGGTTCTGGGGCACGAACTCAAGCTTCTCAGCGCTCGTCAGAGCATCCCACATGTCCGGCTTTCCCAAGCTGGCCCTGAGTTTACGGTAGTAGATATACCTTGCGGCCTCCGTCGCTGACACCTCCATATACTCTCGCGGCACTGCAGGAATCAACACTTGGAAAATCTTCTTGTTGATGTGCTGGGGGAGAGCATCCAGCAGGATGCCAGACCCGGTTGGCCTGACCTTGGACTCGCTCATCTCCATGCCTAAGGAGTCACGAAGCACGTCCCAGGCAGCACGAGCACAAAGAGGGAGAGCCTGGCACAAGGCCCAAATGGAAAGACGCATTCCTTCAGCATGGCCCCCGAGCTGCCCCTGGCAGGCCCGCCCATATGTTCCAGCATATGCTTTTCCACTTTCCCCGGCTTTCCCCGTGGCCCCATGATTCCCCAGAAACCCCAAGTTCGGGGAAAGTGGAAAAACGCATGCTGGAACATAGGGGCCGGCCTGCCAGGGGCAGCTCGGGGGCGATGCTGAAGAATGCGTTTTGCCACTTTTGGGCCAGCAATGTATATATACCAACATATCCCAGGGATTCCTATGGATTCCTTTGTATTCCTTTGGGATACTCTAGATTCCCGGAGCAGAACAAAACGCATTCTTCAGCATCGCCCCCAAGCTGCCCCTGGCAGGCCGTCCCCTATGTTCCAGCATGCGTTTTTCCACCTTCCCCGGCTTTCCCCATGGCCCGACCGGGACCAGCAACGCATATATCAACGTATCCCAGGGATTCCTATGGATTCCTTTAGGCGACTCTAGATTCCCGGAGCAGAGCAACGGAAAGTGGAAAAAACGCATTCTTCAGCATCGCCACCGTTCTGCCCCTGGCACTCCCCTATGTTCCAGCATGCGTTTTTCCACTTTCCACGGCTTTCCCCGTGGCCCCATGGTTCCGCCAGGAAACCCCAAGCCCGGGAACAGAACCCGGAAACTGGAAAAACGCATTCTTCAGCATTGCCCCCGAGCTGCCCCTGGCAGGCCCGCCCCTATGTTCCAGCATCTGCTTTTCCACTTTCCCCGCAGCCCGACCGCAGATGCCCGAGCATGCCCGA
>BGNK01002042.1:98497-111016 GCA_003297005.1 Symbiodinium sp. clade A Y106
GTTGCCTGCGGAANTGCCACTGATGTGCGTCTGGGAGCGATTGCTCGCGAAATTGAGCGTCTACATGGGGAATGGCTAGTTTTGATGTGTCGTGATGCCACTGATGTGCGTCTCGAGCGGTTGCCTGCGGAATTGAGCGTCTGCAAGGTGAATAGCTGGGTTTGATGTGTCACTGATGTGGGTCGACAGAAAACGTGGGATGATATATAGCAATTCCCCCAGTTTCTATTCTATTTCCAAAACGGTCTCCGTCAGCCTGATCGGCGCCGGGTATACCACCGAACGCTGGGTACACATGTGCAATAAACCTTGCGCTTGTACGTGTTTTGAGAGGGTGCTATCGTCTGGTTGGGGAACGGCTGGTGTTGAAGTGCTATGATTCTACTGCTGTTTGTGTGCTCTGAGATGGGGAAAACATTTGTGAGCAGCAGATTCATGGTGCTCGTCCGTGCCCCTTGTGACATGCAGCGTCTACATGGGGAATNTTGAAGTGCTATGATTCTACTGCTGTTTGTGTGCTCTGAGATGGGGAAAACATTTGTGAGCAGCAGATTCATGGTGCTCGTCCGTGCCCCTTGTGACATGCAGCGTCTACATGGGGAATGACTGGTTGTCCTGCGCTGTGATGCCACTGATGTGTGTCTAGAGCCGCTGTTGCTGATGTGATGAAACGAGGTGATGTGACTGCAAAATAAGGCACGAATACCTGCGGCACGCGGGCAGTTCACTCGTTCTGTTACATGTGTTGAAGNTGATGAAACGAGGTGATGTGACTGCAAAATAAGGCACGAATACCTGCGGCACGCGGGCAGTTCACTCGTTCTGTTACATGTGTTGAAGACCGCCTCCGGGCGGCATGCGCATGGGGCTTGGTGATGTGCGTGCAAAAATAGGCGCGAATACCTGCGTCACGCGGCCTTTCTACTCTTTTGCTCCACGTGTTGAAACCCACCTCCGGGCGGCGTCCACATGGGGTTTCGACATTCCTGATGTGGCTAAGCGCGGTGATGTGAGTGCAAAATAGGCACGAATACCTGCGTCACGCGGCCTTTCTACTCATTTTGCTACATGTGTTGAAACACCCCCATGCCCAAGAATGTATATATGGGGTCCGATTTTTTCCTTGTACAAGAAAGGTGTTAATCCATGATATTTTCTGGCACTGGTCCTGCATACCCTGTCGTATTTTTCGATCGGTCCACGCAGGCATTTTGCCCGAAGCCCAGAAACCCCGCTCCCAAAAGATTGCCTCCTGCTGCAGCCTCAACCCTAAACCCTAAACCCCTAAACCCTAAACCGGTTTAGGGTTTAGGGCTTTAGGGTTTAGGGTTTAGGGGTTTAGGGTTTAGGGTTTAGGGTTGAGGGTTTGGGGTTTAGGGTTCAGGGCAGTGGCCGTCGTTTTCTATTAGGCTGCGGGCTACCAGCACGCCGGGCAGAAGGCGGGGTGTGAACCACTGCCTTGCAAGGCCGCCCGACCAGAGCGGGGGAGACTCCTCCGGCCTCGCGCTTCACAGCAATAGTCCCGGGATTTGCCAGGGCCGAGACCGGCCTTTCCTGAGTACCTACTCGATTTGCACCTTCTGAGGAACATTTCTTGGATCTAACTGTCAAGTCTATTCAATCCTGGCGGCCGTAGATAAGACAGAGCTTGGCCCCAAGTGCATACCCCCCCAAACACCCCAGTTTATACATTCCCCCGGGCCGGGAAATGTATATCCGGGGGGGGCCCCGTTTTGGGGTTTGGGAGCACCCCTGTTGAAACCCACCTCCGGGCGGCGTCCACATGGGGTTTCGACATTCCTGATGTGGCTAAGCGAGGTGATGTGAGTGCAAAATAGGCACGAATACCTGCGTCACGCGGCCTTTCTACTCACTTTGCTACATGTGTTGAAACCCACCTCCGGGCGGCGTCCACATGGGGTTTCGACATTCCTGATGTGACTAAGCGCGGGTGATGCGACTAAACGCGGATCGGGCGTCACCTTGGGGATGTNTTGCTACATGTGTTGAAACCCACCTCCGGGCGGCGTCCACATGGGGTTTCGACATTCCTGATGTGACTAAGCGCGGGTGATGCGACTAAACGCGGATCGGGCGTCACCTTGGGGATGTTATGACTAAACGCGCCCTGATGCGACTTAACCCCGCTACACGTACTACGTACTACTACTAGTACTACTAAGTACTACTAGTACTACTAGTACTACTAGTGCTACTAGTACTACTAGTACTACTAGTACTACTAGTACTACTAGTACTACTAGTACTACTAGTACTACTAGCGCTACTAGTACTACTAGTACTACTAGTGCTACTAGTACTACTAGTACTACTAGTACTACTAGTACTACTACATGATGATCATGATGATCATGATGATCATGATGATCATGATGATCATGAACTAGTACTACTAGTACTACTAGTACTACTAGTACTACTAGTACTACGAGTACTACTAGTGCTACTAGGGCTAGTAGTGCAACCAGTGCTGCTAATCTTACTAACGCCGCGAATACTGGTGTTGGTAGTCCTGTCAGTGCTACTAGTACTGGTACGGCTAGTGCTGTGGTAGTGGTGGTGGCAGTGGGACCAGTACGATTATGACAAGAAGGCTGTTAGGACTACTGCGGCTCCGTGCACCTTAAACACCGAAGCGGCCGAGACTGACCAAAGAAAGGAGAAGCCGCGCCTGAAAGGGGTGGGCCACCTGTCAACCCTGCAGGGAGTGGCCAAGGTCCAAGGTGCAAAACATGCCACATGCGTAAAGCCAAAATGGAGTGGGCGGCCCTTGAACGAGTGCATGGTGGGCCACCGAAGAGGTATGGCCAACGAAGAGCGTGTCCAACCTGAAACCGAGTGGGCCATCTGGCCCTGAGCCTGAAAAAGCAGCGACCACTGGCAAAAAGGAATGGCCAGGTCAACCTGAAAAGGAGTAGCCTACCGTAGCAAGGTCACCCGTGAACCCTAAGAGGAATGGCATAGCCAGAGAAAAAAAGGAAGCCAGAAAGGGTTGTGGGCGGCCCTTAAAGCAGCCGGCCACTCGTGCACCCGAAGTAAGAGTGTTCAGCCGTATAGAGTCGGGCACCCTTGAGCCCTCAAAGGCGTTGCCAAAACTCAAAAGAGAAATGGCCAAGGGCCAACCCCGAAAAGGAGTGGGCCAGCCGAGTGAACCCAATGCCAAAGATGCCAAAGGAGTGGTTTACCCGTGAACCCCTAGCCGACCCTGAAAGCAGTGGTTCGCCCGAGTCTCAAGCGGAGTGGCTACGACAGCAAGGAATGACCACGGCCAACCCTAAAAGGTTTGGGATGCGACTCAAAGCTGTTTAAGACAACCACGAAGGCACAAGTGAACCGAACGTTGTCTCAGAAAAGGTGAACACAATTTCACATGCAGGAGAAAGACTTCCCCACAGCAAGGCGCACAAGTCTTGTACTGCCATTGCTGATATTTAGTTATTGTGAGGCATACGTCCCCAGGCGGGCAGCCGCTGCCTCAATCACGTGCTCAGCAGGTCAGGCTGCGGGGTTAGGAGTTGAAGCCTCTCTCGTACTTAGGCGAACACACCCAGGAGCGGGCTGAAGGCTCGGGCAGCGCTGGCAGGGCCCTCAGAAGCTGAGGGTCTCTGAGGGTCTTCTGTTAGTCGACTGCTGCAGGCCTGCAATCCCGAGCCCGAGCTGCCTGGATGCGTCTCCATCGCCACAGCCGCAGCACATGCAATGCACATGCAGATTGCAATCGCAGATCCCACCTTTGAACTGAGGAGCACACATCAGGTAGTGCAGGCAGGATCTGCACGGATTTGCGGAGTATGCCAAGAATATGCCGAGCTTCTCAGCACCCGACGTGAGGTCACACGCTCCGCCTGGCAGAACTTCTTTGAGGGCATGGAGAGTTGGCAGTGTTGCTACCAGTAGGAGCCTTCAGCAGCGTTTCACCTGCAACGTGTGACGTTCCCGAGGCCTCGAGGCACAACAGGAATGTCAGATTCAGACGGTGCCCTCACCCGCACAGCTGTCTGCAGTCGAGGAAATACATCTTGCAAGACATGGCTTTGAAGGACAGGTGAGTTCACCGCAGGCACAAAGACGGCCTGCTTCAAGTGAGCAGCAGTCCCGTGCTTGAAAGACTGGGAAGACTAGAAAGTTGCCAGGGGTTGCTTTGGCTTTGTGCTCACACTTTGCTAGGAACCATGCACGAATGCATGGTATCTCCCCAACTGCGCCACCATAAGATGGCCGTTGCTACGAGAGTTGATAGGGCGAAGCATTCGGATGGTGTCTCGAGTTGGAAATCTTGTTTCAGAGTTCAGGTTCTGGCACCGTCCGGAAGCTTCACGGTTTCATTTTGGACATGAGGACTGTTTAAACTTCTAATCGTGTCAAGAAGACAAGAATTTGAACCTGTCAAACGTGCAGGTGGTGGTGGTCGTCGTTAAGTCCACCTGTTTCCTTGAGCGTTGCCCGAAGGCTGTGACGCAAGGTTGACTTTTACTGTGGTGGTGTGGTAGTCCGCCAGCCCGGATGAGTTTCACAATGCTGAAGCATCAGCTTAGATCTAGAGTCTAGAGGACTACGGCACTACGGCTCCAGCGTGGGCTCCATGCTGCAACCGTGATGCTTTGGCATTCGGAACCTGGGCTGGGCGGATATGCGAAGCAACCCTGGGCGAAGTGACAGCTGGTTTGGTCGCGGCCTTGGTCGTTGCATATGTTGCGAATGTCATGCATACCTTGCTTGCATCTTGAGACTGCGAGGCAATTAGCCATGCTGAGCACGACGTCCGACATGAAATCTAACTAACATTGCATAGGCCTGGTGTTACCGAGTATGGTGAGCCACCACCCTTTCAATTTGCTTTCAAAAAGAACCCCCGACGACAGCCTGTCCTCAACCTCTCGTAAGCCTGTTCTGGACCCTGTCCGATCCCCCTGTCCGACCCTGCAGGGCGCGTGGACAGGGCCTGTAGCAGGGTTGGCAAGAGTCTAATGACAGGCCCGACCCCACCGTGTCACAGATCTGTGGACAGGCGCTTGCGGACTGCCACTTCCCACCCAACAACTTTTGGGGTTGAGGGCTTGCCAACCAACGGCTGCCCAGCCAACAGCTCCTATGAGGGCTTTGGGCCTTGCTCTTCCCACCCAACAACTCTCTTTAGGGTTTAGAATTTAGGGCTTGCCAGCAAGCATATCCTTTTTCAATCCAACCAAGACCTCCTTTTGGGGTTCAGGGGCCTTTTCTAGGCTCCAGAAGACTGTGTGGTCTTTTTTGAGAGTTCAGGGCTTCCCACCGAATACATCGATATCCTCATCGAATTTATATAGGGCTTGCCCAGCGGCTTCCCACCCAACAGCTCCTTCTGGGGTTTCGGGTTTTGCCAGCCAGCATCTCTGCTTTTCGAGCTTAAGGCCTGGGGCTTCCCAAGGGCTTGGCAGCATCTCCCTCAACCGAGACCTTTCAGGGTTCAGGATTCGCCTTGCAGAGGGCAGAGCGGCAGAGTCAGGGGGCGGCGTGGCTTCGCAGTGATCATCCCGCCAAGTTCTTGAAAGAAGGCTTTTGTCGGCGATTTGCTTCGAAAAGTACTGAAGGAAAATACGGGTGGCTCTATCCAAGGTCTGTACTGGGAAGACCCGTCGGCAGGCGGTGGCACGGTCGGGGTCTACCTTTACTTTGGGTTTGGGGCGGAAGTCGTGCTCCGGCTGCAGTCTTGTGCTCAGGTTGGCCTTCAAAGAGCTCGTAGTCGCTAAAGCAGGAGGGCCACACATTTCACACAGGCAACACGATATGATTCCACACGGTGAGGTTTTGGGAATCTCGTGCTCCCGCGACAGAGCGGTGAGTCTTTTGGGTGCGCATGTCATGTCTTCTCGCCACCGTCCAGTTCGTTCCTGCACCCCCAGTGCCTTGCATGTTCCGGTTGCCACCCAAATTAGCAAAAGTCATGCTCCCAGCAGTCCTGCGCAATCCTGCGCACATTTTGCGGTGCTTTTCGCGGTTCCTGCGGTTGGCGCATGTCCTCCTGGCAAAGTTGGGGCTTTGCGTTTTGTGGGCGTTTTGTTTTGGACTCTGCGGTGGACTTGGGAGCCCGCGGGCCTCGGAGAAGCTCTGGGAATGTCGGGCTTGGACGGCTTGCAAGGGACTTCAGATTGGGGTTTGGAGTCATCCTACGCACACGGCATAATCCATGGAACTGTCTTTCTGTGTTCCCACTCGGAAGCTGCAGGTCATTCTTCCTGCCGACTTCCACAGAGAACCTTGCAACTCACGCACCTGACCTTGAAGTTTTAGTGACGGAGCGAAGCTCCTTCAGCTCACGAAAAACTACAGCTGACCAAATCGACGCGAAAGTTCTGTACGGGAGACCCCGGAGAAAGCGGAAAAAAGATGCTGCAGCAGAGGACATGGCACGACAAGAAGCACTGGGAGCCTTAAAGGAGCAAGAGCCGATCCCCGCACAGCTTTGCAGTTCTGGGGAGTGCCATCCGTTGTGTGATAACCCTTCAATGTGTCCCGCTGATTTTTGTCCTTGCACTTTGCGGCCGCCTGTGATGGGCCTGTCACGGGTTACAGTTCCGGACAACAAACTCATTACAGTCGCATCTAACGGTTGCGAGATGTATGAATGTGAAAATGCAACACTGAGACTCGTCGGTTATCCACTACGTGTTTTGTAACAGTTGTAGGCTTCTGTGTTATGTCGAGGGTTATGTGCAGAGTAAGGTCATGCCGGAGTGACAAAGTCAGGAGAGAACTCAGCTGGAGTTCTGCTTTACTAATAAGTCTCAGTGGCTTCGAAGGCATGAACCCTCTCCTCGATGAAAAATCAATCTTTTCAGGTTGTTGGGTCAGGCCCCCGCCGTCCCTCCTCCCCTAAAAGGTTGATAAAACTCAGTGACTTGTGCAGATGCTGGGCAGTTCTTGTTTTCAGGAACTCGCAAGTGGAAAATGGTAAGGGCCGTGTGTCCACAACCGACTGGACGAAAGCTCATCGGGGAGGGTTGGTGTGGGACATTGCCAGCGACGACTAGCGATAGCAGCAGCATTGCTAGTCGCAGCATCGGTAACAGTCGCAGTAGCTTCATGACAGCAAAGCAGTGAGGGCAAGGGCGGACAAGGGTGTGTGGGGGGTGGGGGGCGGACTACGCCAAGCTCCTGCTTGCCTGTCCGGGGGTGGTATCAACAGTACCAACTGCAACGATTGTGAACAGGAAGGAGAGGGGGCCAACAGCAGCGCAAAACCAGCAATTGCAACACCAGTAACAGTATCGATCAGTATCGGTTGCAGTGGGCGTAACGGTGCGACCGCAGTAGTACGATAGCAATAAGGCTAGTTGGTAACGGGATTGGAAGTTGGAACAGGAAGGCCCAAGTATGGAGGGGGAACGGGGGAGAAGGTGGTGGACGTTAAAGGATGTGTACTGTTTGTCGTTTTGGCATCTGGCAAGGAGGGGTCCAGTTTTTTTTTTGGAAGGTGCGGCCAACATTAGGGTTTAGAAGGTTTGGCCAAGTTCCTGGTCTCTTGGTACGCTGGTCCCTTGGTCCTCTGGTCCCGTGGTCTCTGGTCCCTTGGTCCTCTGATCCCTCGGTCCTCTGGGTCTTTGACACCCTGTTCCGTGGTCTCTTGGAAATAGTATAAATATAGTCCCATCATGCAGGCAGTCTGTTTGCAAATTTGGGGGGCGACGTCCTCCCCAACCCCCGCGCTTTTTTAAGCTGTACAAAGCCACGTCAAGTATCATCCTGCCAGCAAAAACAGAACCCATATGGCCCCCTTCAGAACCCGTGATAAAGACGTCGTGTGTGCAAATGGGGGGGCTGCACCCCCCCAACGCTTTTTTTTGCACCGTGCAGGCTCTCTTTCAAGAACATTGCATCATCAGCAAGACTTGCTTCGCGCGCATAATTGTTATAGGATTGTTCAAATACCATCGTGCAGGCAGTCTATTTGCAAACGGGGCTGCCTTCCCCCCAACCCCGGGGTTAGCAAAAGCAGAAGCCATATGCACCTTCTCCACCCCGCATGTATATTTGCAAATGGGGGGGCTACGTCTCCCCCAACCCCCGCGCTTTTTTAAACTGTGCAAGAAGACTTCAAGTATCATCCTGCCAGCAAAAACAGAACCCATATGGACCGGCTCAGAACCCGTGATNCAAATGGGGGGGCTACGTCTCCCCCAACCCCCGCGCTTTTTTAAACTGTGCAAGAAGACTTCAAGTATCATCCTGCCAGCAAAAACAGAACCCATATGGACCGGCTCAGAACCCGTGATGCAGATTTTGCGTTTGCAAATGGCGGGGGGGGGGCTGCGCCCCCCCAACCCCCTCGCTTTCTTTCTACGCCGTGCAGGCTTGCTTTCAAAAACATCGCACCATCAACACGACTTGCTTCCCGAGCATCATTGCTCTAGAGCTTTTCAAACCCATCATGCTGGCAGTCAATTTGCAAAAGGGGGCTACGTCCGCCCCAACCCCCGCACTTCTTTAAGCTGTACAAGGCCACTGCAAGTATCATCCTGTCAGCAAAAACAGAACCCATATGGCCCCTTTCAGAACGTGTGATAAAGACGTCGTGTGTGCAAATGGTGGGGGATGCGGGCATCCTTAAATAATTATTCCGCTGGTCTACCGGGTTCCGGAATAATTAGCGACGGAATAATTACGGCCGTACATGTCGGACAGTATATCTCAGCTGACGATGCGGTGTGCTGGGTTCTAGCAGGCCTTCTTGTCGAAATTGCTTGTAGTATCAGTGTAATCCATCAGACAAATAGACTTAACAGGCGTCCGATTTCCAAGAATCAATCTGCTGTTTCGTTTTCGGAGCGTGCTGATCCATGTAGTGCTTGAGTTGCCGCGGGCAGTCTTGTCGAATGTCGGGCAGCAGGACCACATCTTGCCCCAAAAATGATTTAGAAAACACCGATCTCCAAGAGCCTGGGGAGGATTTTTCTTGTATTGGTAGCGTCCAGATCGAGGCGACATTGTGGGCAGCAGGATTGCTGTCACTTGCCGTCCATCACAAAAAGTTATTTTTCAGAACCCCGATCTCTAAGAACCTGGGTAGCATGTGTCCTATTTTTAATCAAGATCTCGAGCAATGGAGTGGCTGGTTTTCTGAGGGCTCTCTTGTCTAATCTGTGGGCGACAGGATAAACGTATGTTCGAAGTTGTCCACGAAATCCTCACCGATGAGCTGGAACTCACCTCAAGCCACGACACCCCAGGGCCTGGATGCCAATTGTCTCCATTCTAGGCCAGAACACAACTTCAGATATCTTTGGACCATTCCAGCAGACAGGTCCTAGAGCCTGGGGGTGTGCATTGGCAAGCCCCAAGTGTGCCTTTAGTTTGCCCGCCATGGCCCCGGATCCACCTTCCTTGCCGGAGTTTTGCCGTGTAAGCAACTGCTTACGTGGCATGAAGCCGGCTGTTGTGGATCCCAAGAGGAGGGTTTGGGTCACTGTGTGCGCTTCCTGGCTGCCTCGAATGCATCCCTACATTGTAAAGTCTACACTCTAAACCCCCGAATCCTATGAGCCCAAGCCCCCATCTGTTCAAGACATTCCTGGCTGTTAGCTGGCAAGTCGGCTCTTGCCCAGGATATGTGTTCGGTCACAACCGCTGGAAAAAACCGGGGCAGCAATCATGCTGCGATCTGGTGTTCCAGCTGCAGACTCGTTTTGTTTGTCATGCATCCCGTTTCCTGGCATCTTTAAGACTGGCGCCGAATCGCGCTGGACCGGTCGGCTGTCAACCTGGTGGGTCAACAATCAGGACTCGGTAAAAACACACACAAAGGGCGTCACCCGGGTGCCTGATGTCTCCAACACCTGTTGCATGCAAGCAAGCCACCAAGCCACGTCAGTGCCTCGAAAGCGGTGACCGCACTGCTCAAGCAGCGCGGAGATTCAAAAGATGGCGCCAAGCACATTCATGTCCCAAGCACTAATGCCTGCAGCAACGCACTTCCAGTTGAATCCGTTTCTTCATGTGTCATGTTCTGCTCCCTGGCCATGGCAATGCAAGCACTCCCGGCACGATTGAGGGCCTGCGCGGCAGGTAGGAAGCCATGCCCTCGTGTTGTGACAAAGCATGTTGCATCTGCATGCAGTGTTCACGATGCATCTCGAAACATGGTGCACGTCGTAGCATGGGCTCTTTTGTGGTGAGCTCCTGCGTGGCCGCACAGCGGCTACAGCTGAATGGCCATGCACTCTTGCACGTCCTGGAAGGCTTGTGCACAGGACCCTACAGTATTCATCTCTAGTTTCCTCCTGCGCAGGTTCTGTGAGAGTCCAGTGGCCTGAGCATCTGCTCACAGCGCGTGAGCAATTGCTTAAAGCCGGGGACACGTTGACAGCCCGGCCGGAGTTTGGCTTGGAGTTGGAATTGGCTGAATTGGCGCCCGGTGCGCAAGTTGTCTACTTCAGGCAGGCTGAAGCAACTTCGATATTCACTATTTCAATCCTGCGGCCGTCGCAGGCGTGAACCAAGGGCTGCAACTTGGACAAAGGCATGGATCCTGCCATTCGCATTTCAATTAAACGGTTTGTTTGCCCTGCAGCTGCAGGTGCGTGACCTGTCTGTGCTTCAGGCGGCCCAGGCATTCAGAAGAACGCCGCAAGTTTGAGCGCCTGAAGCCACACAAAATTCTCCTGGACATCTGTCAGGATCATTGCATGGAGAAATCCGTTGCTTCGGAGTCGAAGGCCTGTATTTCCGCTCCTACCTTCATCTGAACAAAATCTTGACACGTCATACAATCCAGGCCGATGGCGAGCCTCAGGAGGAGCCTCAGGAGCCCCTGCAGCAGGCACCTGCCCACAAATTGGTTGGGGCACATGTTGACGAAACATACTGACATCCGCCAGGATCATAGTTTGGAGGTGCCCACCTCCGTTGTTCCGGAGTCGCAGGCCCGTATTTCTTCTTTTTGTGCATTGCGCATACATTTGAACAACAAGTCTTGACACTTCATGCAATCAAGGCTGATGTCGAGCTCGAGGAGCTGCCGGAGGCATCTGCCCACAAACAGCCTGGGCACACGTAGATGAAACACACTGCCATCTGCCAGGATGCTTGCAAGGAGGTGCCCACCTTGGCTGCTTCGGAGCCACAGGCCTGTATTTGATACTGTATTTCCCCGTTTCCTGCGCTGCTCCTACATCTGAACAAAGTCTTGACTCGACACATCATACAATCAAGGCCGACGCCGAGCTGGGGGAGCCCCAGAAGGAGGTATCTGCCCACAAACAGCCTAGGGCACATGTAGATGAAACATGTTACCCTCAGTCAGGATCACAGCAAGAAGGCCCCCACTTCCGCTGCGGAGTCGAAGGCCGGTGTTTCCGCGTCTCGTGCATTGCACCAGCATCCCAAGATAGTCTTCATAGTCCATACAATCTAGGCTGATGCCGAGCTTGGCGACTCCCTCAAGGAGGCATTTGCAAACAAACAGCCTGGATCGCACGCTGATTGAACATGCTGGCAGGAACATGTGGCCATGTTGACAGTCAAGGCGCTGAAGGAAGCGCTCCGTTTGCGTGGCCTTCGCAAACAAGGCGACAAGGAGGCAGCCTTGGGCTTGCTTTTGACTGCTTCGGCAATCGCCGTACTTTCGTCACAGGCTTTGAAGACCAGACTCACTGAAGCATTGAGGCTGGGTGGACGCGGCTGTTTTGGGAAGCTTTGAGCACTATGCCCGACTGTATCCTGGGGATATCCTGGGCTCTTGGGTTGTGGGATGGCCTGTAGTGTATTCGGTTCTGGTCTGCCCCGCTGGCGGAGGAAAAGGAAACAGACATTGGGCACTTCTAGGCAGAAACTGCAACTCTATTCTGTTTTCGACTGGCTCTGGGTCCTCGCCTGGGGGGGGAGCGCCAGAATCGGAATCGAGTGGCACTTCTGGGCACTTTTGGTCAGAAACTACTCTATTCTGTTTTCGACTGGCTCTGGAGGTTCCGGTCCTCGCCTGGCTGTGCGCGGAGGGGAATCGGAATAGAGTAGCACTTTTGGGCACTGTTAGGCCGAAACTGCTACTCTATTCTGTTTTCGACTGGCTCTGGGTCCTCGCCTGGGGCGGGAGCGCCAGAATCGGAATAGAGTAGCACTTTTGTGCATTTTGGGCAGAAACTGCTACTCTATTCTGTTTTCGACTGGCTCTGGAGGTTCCGGTCCTCGCCTGGCTGTGCGCCAGAATCGGAATAGAGTAGACTTTTGGGCACTGTCAGGCCGAAACTGCTACTCTATTCTGTTTTGGACTGGTTCTAAGTAAGTCCTCACCTGGGCGGGAGCGCCAGTCCGAATAGAGTAGCACTCTTGGGCACTGTTAGGCCGAAACTGCTGCTCTATTCTGTTTTCGACTGGCTCTGGGTCCTCGCCTGAGCAGGAAGCGCCAGAGTCGGAATAGAGTAGCACTTTTGTGCATTTTCGGCAGAAACTGCTACTCTGTTCTGTTTTCGACTGGGTCTGGAGGTTCCCGTCCTCGCCTGGCTGTGCGGGGGGGGGGGGGGGGGGGGG
>BGNK01002043.1:0-27240 GCA_003297005.1 Symbiodinium sp. clade A Y106
TGCTGCAGGAAGTCGGTCAGGTCGAAGACCTCGCCGCAGATCGCGATCCAGCAGTCGTGCGGCTTGTTGTGCCGGGCGACCTCCGACAGGGGAATGTCGCTGCTCGTCCAGCCCAGGGGGACATCGTGCTGATGAGCGTGGTCCTGCAGACAAAGTGGCATGCAGTCCCAAACCCCAAGTGCCCTTAACCTCCTTACTGCCTGGACCCTTGGCCCGGAAGCCTAAATCCGTAGACCTGCTTTTGACGAAATCATAATCATACAAGAATGAACCTAGAAATGTAGGCCTGGTGTTCCTGAACCCGCCACAACCCCCTTTTTTTAAGGTCCTAGTATAAATCGGCATCTCGAATTTATAGAAACCCCCACACACAATCAGGTTCTGGTTGCTTTATGAAGGCATATGTGTAGCCCCACTCTCTGCAAATGATAGATGATAACCCCCATAATTCCGTGGTCCTTGATCAACCCTATAATCAAACCCTAAACCAGAAACCCTCAACCCGAGACCCTCAACGCTACTAAGCCCTGCCTTGTGGCTGAGGACTTCTTCCATCTCTCGCTTCACCTCTGCAGCTTGCGCGAAGTCCTGGCCCGTCGCTGAACCCTAAAACCCTACGCCCTTCGAAAAGAAAACCTGGACCTTGTCATCCCAGTGAGCCCGTAAACCTTCGAAGCCCTCTACGCCCTAAGCCAGCTCTAAACCCCCAAACCCCAAGCCTTCTAAACATCACCCCTTCATAAACCCTCAAAGCCCTCTGAATGCTAAACCCCTCCCTTTAAACCCTTCATAAACCCTATAAACCCTTCATAAACCCTGTAACTAAACCCTTCATAAACTGTGTAAACCCTTCATAAACCCAAAAAGCCCCAATGCCCCAAACATCGCTTACCAGCCCTCGGCTGTTCCGCCACGGCCTCGGCGTCCAAAGCCACGCGCTTCTTCGTCTCGAGGCGCTGGAGCTTCTTCTTCAGCTCCGGGTCGACGCTCCTCATTAGGTTTTTTGTTGAACGCCTTTATCCGCACCGTCTAAGCACAGAGAGCCTTGTTCATTAGCGTCTAGGGTTTGGGGCTGTTGGGGCTTATAGTTTATAGGGCTCATATCGGGTTTTGTTAGCAGCTCAAAGGCTGTGTGAAAGGGCTTATTCTGGAGCTTATAGGGTTTAGGAGTTGCCTTTGAGACTTGGGGCTTCGAGAGTTGCAGCTGTGGATCCAGGTCCTGAGCAGCCCTTGCCTAAACCTGTTAAGGCCCAGAACGCTCTGAACCCCGTGATCCCTGTAAGCCCTCTCAACCCGAGACACTCTATCAAACCCTACAAGCCCTATAAGCCCTGTAAACTAAACCGCAAACCCTAAACAGTAGAGGAACCCTAAACCCGCAAAGAGTATAGGAACCCTAAGAGGGACCCACTTGCAGCCCGGCCGCTTGTCTTCCAGGAGTTTGGGGATGCTGTCGGCCTCGCAGCATCGGCGTCTTTTGGGTGTGTGGGTGTGGGGCTTTGGGGCTTTTGGGCTTGAGAGTCGCAGGAGTTTAGTATAGGGGTTGTACGGTTTATGGCCTTGCTGATACTTTCAGCCCACTCTGTTCCTGTTGGACTTGATCTTGCAAGGGAGAAGGTCGGCCTTGTGCGTTTTGGTGCACCGATGCAGCAGGTTTTCGACCTCCTGGCGGATCTCCACAATGCGGGCCTGCCCAGGCCAGTGTTTCTATGTGTCCTACTGATAGAGGCAGTGGTGGTGGTAGTAGTAGTGGTCGTCGTAGCAGCCGTCGTCGTCTGAATGATTTCGGTTGTATAGACATTGACATTACTCACTACTCTTGTTGTTGTTCGTTCTTGAATTGGCTTTGTTCATGTCGTATTGCTTCAGCATCATCAGAACTATGCCTACTAGTATCACTGTTATTAATACTTACTAACTACCACTATTGTTATTATGATTTTTCATACTGACCTCGCGGAGCTGGTGCCAGTACTCGTCGGACATCAGATCTCCGTCCACGCCCAAGTCGCCCAAGAAGGCTTCCGGCCGCAAGTAAGCGTCGATCCTTGGATCGCTTTGAACCCTAGGAGGACCCTGGGATTGGGGTTTAGGGTTTAGGGTTTAGGGTTTACGTTTTAGGGGTGATACAACAAGACGCAGAGCCCCACGCTTAAAGGGTCATATGGTCCGTAGGAGCATCGATTATGTTCGGAAATAGCCCTCGTGCGAACAGTGAAAGCAGCTGCACTCGCATGGTGAACCAAAAAACCAACACCTCCAAAAATACCTACCGCAGTTCCTACAAACTCAACACCCACGAACCAAACCCCTCGTACAAAACCGTCTGACACCCTAGACAACCTCTTCAAACACCCCATAGACACAAAGCCAAGCATCTTCACGCCCTTGTGGATGTCATTGAAGAACTTCGAGGCGTCCTTTCCCGCCCAAGCGAGGATCGTCGTGGGGCCACCGGGATGACGATCCATGAACTCCGAGAGATCATAGACCTTTCAAGGTTGAACGTCAGGGGTCCCGGGTCTAGGATTCTAGGATCTGTGTTTAGGGTTTAGGGTTTAGGGTTTAGGGATCTGTAAGCTGTCGAGTTAAGGGTGTTTTGTTCGCCGCCTGGTGGCAAGGGTGCGGGCTAGTGGTTCTGCTGTTGCATCTCCACTTCCCACATGCATGCATGCTATGGGTTACATGTGCTGCTGCAGCATAAGCAGGCTTAAAATCCTAAATCCTCAAACCCTGAACCCACCAGGACCCCTCCTAGAGCCGATATATCCTTAAACCACGAACCCACGTTACAAGTGCCCTTACTAGACTCTATCAACTCTCCTAAAACTATGAAACCCCTTTCTACAACACCCGAGGGATCCACAAGAGTGCCGCCTTGCCGTTGAGAGCCACCCAGCAATTCTCGGGGGTGCAGTGGCGGTTCACCTGGTTTTGGGGGCTCTGGTTTAGGGCTCGGGAGTAGGCTTAAGGGATTCAGGTTTGTGGACCAGGGCGTGAGGGATGAGTTTAAGGAGTAGGGCCTGTGGGTTTAGGAAACAAGGTTTAGGGATTAGGGTTTATAAGGGCTTTAGGATTTAAGGCCTAGACGTTCTGGAGATCGGTTTGTACGGGATGAGTGCAAGCCAAACCTCTGCATTACAGGAAGGCAAGCTAATTTGGGGCATCTCCCGGCCTACAGTAGTTCATAGTGTCATGAGAAAGGATAGCTGGCTAGGATTCCAGTTCTGACGTAGATTGTGCTCACGGATCGCGACTTGTGCCACTTTAACTCTCGTCTCTGAACCCGGAATCCGAAACCATGCTAAAGCATCTACCACGAACCTTCAACGTAAACAGCTTCACATTCAGCTAGACCAGCATCGCTCAATGTACAGCAACCTTGAATCCTAAACTTCCACCATCTCTCAAGCATCCTAGACTTTAAATCCCAGCATCTTCCTGAAACACGAAAACCTACAGCCCCCGGAGCCCGGTAAGATCGTTGAGGCTTGGAAAAAACCACGAAAAACCCCTACAAAAACTTATGAAGCCCGAAAGTCTCACCCTACCACAAACTCAAACCCCATGACAAGGCAAATTCCAACCTCGGAGAGCCCTAAACCCTATATAAACCCTAAACCCTATATAAGCCCTACAACGTAACCCTTTTTGAAACCCTAAACCCCAGCCTCGGAGAGAGGGATGTTCTTGGAGATGGCAGAGGTGCCGGGCTCGTGAATGACTTTCTGCTGGAACTCAGGGACCTAAGGTCTTTATTAGGGTTTAGGGGTTAGGGTTTAGGGTTTAGGGTTTAGGGCTTAGGGTTTAGGGTTTAGGGTTTAGTCTGCTCTTATGTTTGTTCTACAAGCATTCTACAGGTGCTTTTTGGCGGGGGCTCTAAGGCATCGATGACACGAGGACTTTTTGGGGACCTTGAGAACTGGTGTATGATACTACCATGAGATAGCGACTCTTAAGGGGACGTTGCTGCTAATGATCCCGATCCATATACTAAGCTTGGAGGATCCGTAGAGTTCTTCCGAAGCAAAGCCCCTTTGGGGCTCCCGGGGGGTTGTATGGTGCTTGGAGTATCGGTGTTGTTCAAGCTGTGCTCATTGATGCACGCGATGCCGTGGGCATCGATCTGCTTCCGGTTCAATGTTGCTGGTGCGTGATGGTTCTTCTTATTCTGCTTCTGCCATGGTGGTGGCCGTGGCAGTGCCATCATTTCCACTGCCTCCTACCGTGACTATCAGTATGACTTATGACTAGTCTGGGTCTTTCCGAAGCTGCCGCGGGACGCTCGCCGGGTGCTCGTCGCTGGTGTACTGGGCGGCCATGACCGAGGGCGGTGATGGCAGCAGGCAGAAAGAAACAAAAGCAGGAGCTTCGAGAAGTCAGTGGCTGCATGGGGTTTATAAGGAATTAAGGGGGAAGGCCGTATGCTTTGTGGGAGCTTGTATGTAGAGGCTTAGGATTGATGGAGATGAAGGTTGGCAGCCGCCAGTGTTCAGGGTTTAAGGGCGTGTGGCTTAAGTTCGGCGTTCCCGGTCTAGCTCCGGGAGGAATCAAGCAGGACTCTGCACATCCGGGCCCCGCACTAAGGCTAAGGAGGTGATTGTCGGGGTGGGGGCCGGGGGTAGATGAACATCGGACTGCAGGGTGCGGTGTTCATGGCTTCCCTGCTTCAAGACGAGAACGATTCCGGATCTGTTGCTTAGCAATCTGAAATCGTAGGGCAAAACAAGGGCCCTACTATGCAATCCAAATGAGATCCTGCTCGCAGGGATCCCCAGCAGGGTACCCACCTGCTCAGAAACCCTAATGTCCCCCTGAACCCTAAACTCTGAACCCTAACCACTTCAAACGGCGTTGTGGTTTTCCTAACTGCACGACCAGCGTACCCCCAAAATTCGATTGGCTCTCCGCGTGCCGGTCCAAGCAGGGACCATCCGATGCAGCTCCGAGAGCTGAAGTCTTTTAGGGTTTCGCGGGTAGAGTTTCTCAATATAGGGGCCTAGATGTTCCTTGACGGAGGCCTTTAGAGGGTTCTGACAAGGGCTTCTACAAGCGTTCTATTGTTGAGGCCCCTGTAGGACAAGCAGGGTTGAGGGCTCCAAGTTTTAGGGTGTGGGACTCCGGGTTTAGGGCCTCAGGGCATTCCGGGTGTTAGGGTTTAGGGTTTAGGGTACAAGTTGATATGGAGAGGGCAGGATGCAACACAAGGGCGATGAGCAATGTGATCATAGCAACAGCTAATAGAGGGGCCTTAATAATTAGAATAGGGTTTTCGGGCCCATTATACTATACTTCTAACAAGGAACCCCCCAAAAAAATAGCAATCGCAATGCGAGAATGGAGCTAATCACACTGAACTCCTCACAACTCAGTCTATCGGCTAGACAGATACATGGGTAGTTGTCAAAATTATGGTCCTTTTTTGGGTACCCTAAATAATAGGTGCCGTATTATAATCGGGACCCAAAAAGGGACCATAATTTTGACAACCGACAACCATCCACATGAGGTTGCTGGATGGGCGATACTGGAAATCTGGAAACGTAGGGCTAAAGCCTGCAAAGCTCATCTGGAGGAAAGATGGCATGTCGCATGCTATCCTCCCGTCTTCGCAGGCTAGCTTCGGGGGCTGAGCCTAGGTAGTTTTAGGAGCGCCTGTATCTTAGACCTCTGCTTTGGCAGGAATCGAAGCTGAAGGAAAAGGGCAAAGGGCACGCGCCGCATCGAAGTTTCTGTACACAGGCCGCTGTGTGGGCAACCCCCAATGGCTGGGATGGAAAGGGAGTTGCAGAGCTGACGTCATGAACCTTGTAGGACTTTGGTTAAGCTCTCATGGCCACAAGATTGAGGGTTTCAACTTGAGGGCTTAAGTGCTAAGAAAGTAGTGTTCAGAGTTAGGGTGCATGGTTTGGGGTGCATGGGGATTTCAGGTTAAGGTTTAGAATGCAGGAGTTCGAGCCCGTGATCACAATCCATACATAACCGCCCACATCGCTCAGAACTCAGTCGCCTTCTTCTCGGAAAAACATCGAACTGTTTGTCAAAGAGAACGCTCAAAACTCTGGATACCGCATTTGCCTTAAGGCTGTGCCCATGTTCGGTGCGGAGGTGAGTGCATTCCAGCAGTAGGGCTTTACGGATCGAAGGTTCTGGGTGCCGGGCCGGGCTACGTTCATCATGGCTGAATACGCTAGCCCAAACAGGTCATGATCTTAAATTGTCATCATGGTAGGATTGTACAAGCCCTGACATGTAAAGGGTGAGCCACTGAGGTCTGACAGTCTTCTACACTGGATCCGTGGAGGCTTTCGGATCTGAACTAGGTTCAGGATTAGGGATCTAAGGTCTTGGGGGTTCCGAGACTTCAGTGCTAAGGCTTTGATGTTCCCGGCGTGTCCTACAAGGCCCATGGTTTCAGCAATACACACAGATCTATGTCTGAAGCGCTTTGGTTTCAGCCCCTTGTTTCGCCATGCCATGGAGCGACGCGAGAGCGACTTCACAGAGACGAAGGCTTGGGTTTAGGATTTAACGTAAGGGCCTTATTAATTAGAATAGGGTTTTGGGTGGTACATTCTACTAATTCTACTAAAAAGACTATAACTACAAATAAGGAACCCCCAAAACCAATACGGCTCCTATATTTGGGTTGGGGTTTTGCTGAACGACCTCATCCGTCTGCGGGAGCCGATTCGGCTAGGTCGGGGGTCACTACCTTTTTGGGGTGACCCGAAAGGATTCTGAATATGAACCATATGAACCCCAAAAAGGAACTACTATGGGGCCTATGGGTAGCGTCTAAAGCTCCATGCCATAGAGCCATATTCACGTTGAGCCCTCAGCCCCCAACTCAGCTCTGAGCTGCAAGGGCCCATTGCATGGTTTAGAGCTTCGGGGTTCGGGTTTTTCGGGCCGGGCTTAGCAGATCCGAGGGTTTAGGGTTTAGGATCCGAATCCAGGGGTATCCCCAATCTTCTAGAAGTCGCTCAGGCACTGCTAGGAAGATGTACCCTCCCTCTCCTTACTTCGCAGGACAGTTCGTTTGGGAAGTAAAACTTAAGGAATCAAACCTCCTTCAAAGGGTACATAGGCGGATTTGAGGCCCTCCTGCGAGCGAGTTTCGGGAGGAGTCTGCTATTTACAGGCGGTTTCGGGGCTCGCACGCCACTAGCAGTCACGGCTGCATCCTGCCACGAAGCAGAGCAGCTCTCTTACCCAAATACTGGCTCCCGTCACTTGGAAACCTAACTCACTAAGTCTGCAGATTCTAGAACTCCCCAAGTCATGTCCATGACACAAACACGATAGTGCCCTTGAACCCCCGTCATTCCCCTCCTGACTAATTCCACCATCCCTGCGATCAGAATGCGTACAAAGCAAATGCAAGCACTTATTAACAAAGCAGAATAACAAAAGATGCCGCATGCAGCCACCTTGCGCCACCTTCCCACATGCGGATTTTGGGAGCCAACCCACCTCAAGGTCGCAAGCCCCTCATGTGTATGCGCAGACCATACCCCCACCAAATGACTGGTAAACTACCAAGCATTGCATCACCGGCATCACCCCAGCAGCACGAGAAAGATCAACATCTGCTGCCTCTTCTGCAGTACCATTCGCCGCCGAAACCCCTGAAGCCGCCCCAGACTTTTTTAGCCCTTATTCTGAAGCCTTACAGAAAGTTTAGGAAGCCCTTCTAAAGAATCATAAAACCCACAGACACTGCATGTAACCCTCCAAAAACCCCATAGAACTCTCTAAAACCCCTGAAACAGCCCTTGAGGTCGGCCTCCTAAGCCTTTATACTGAAGCCCTACAGAAAGTTTATGAAGCCCTTATAGAAACCCACAAAACCCCCTAAACCCTAACCCTAAACAACTAAACCGTTATGGAAACCCATAAAACCCTCTAAACTCTAAACCCTAAACTCCTAAACCGTGAAAGAAACCCATAAAAACAGATTAAAACGAAGCCCTGGCCTCCTAAGCCTCCTCGGGGAACTCCCCCGTGGCTGCGCCTTTCAGCGCCGCCTCCGCAGAGAGTTGGGAAGCGAGGTTTGATGGATTCCTAGAATATTGAAGGGGTGTTCCTTTCAAGGGTACAAGGTTCTGGTCTTCGTAACTTAGTACCAAGGTTCTGTACGGATTCCTGCAGGGTTCAAACGGTTTTGGGGTTGGGTAGATTACGGTAGATGTGATTTGGGATTGTAGATAAACAGAGGGAGATTTCATCAACTTATTGGCGGGGGGGGGGCTTTATGGCTCTACTTACAGTAAATTCCTCAAACCCTAAACCCGAAGCTTACCGGAGGGTATTGGGCTCCAGGGGTTCCGGAGCCTTGCAATCAATCAAAAGCCATGCAATCCTGACAAAGCTGTATGTAAGATTAAGTCCTGAAAAAGCCTGTAATACTTCAGATCGTTTTTCGCCCTCATAGAACCTACAATATTGTGGAATCCTTCCCTAAATCCGAAACCTTCCAAAGCCCCACGACTCCATTCTCTCTAAAAAAGGTGAAATGCCTTGTAGTGCCCTTTAAAGGAACCCCCTGTAGTTCCCTTTAAAGGAACCCTTACAAACCCCCGACGGGGCTCCAACCTGCACCTCTTGAGCAGATGGCTCGTTGTAGCCCGCCTGGTCACGGCGCGAGGGGGGAGTCGAGCTGTCGGGCTCGGGCTCCGGGACTATGTAGTGAAGTTAAGCTTTAAGGAACTTGCGCGTTTAGGATATAGGGAATTTGGGTGTTTAGAGTCCAGGAGACTGGGAGCATGGGAGGCAAAGATCGAAACCCAATTCTACCGGATTCTGTTCTCACGAAACCATCATCTGCTTTTTCATATTGTCGTCTTCTGACGCTCGTATTGTTTGCCTCATGCACCCATCAAAGCACGCTAACACACCGGCATGCTGAAGCTGCGGCCGATGATGCTCGCCATGTGCGCGGACTCAGCGCAAGCAGACGGAGCTGATGTTCATGATGCTGACTGCACTCGCCAAAGGCAAGTCAAGTGGATGCGGACGATGCACTCCTGGCCGGGTTTTGCTGAGTTGGACGGTGCTGGCGCACACGGCAATCCTCCGCATTGGCACAACCGGTGCCGAGCATCGCTAGCATCATCGGTACCGCCATACCTTAAAGGAAGTGGAAGTGCGCTGGCTTGGGGAATGGCGTCCATCAGCTTTCATGCGACGCGGCTGGCCACTCCAAGCGAAATACAAGTCGTTTTCCATGCAGGNTCCATCAGCTTTCATGCGACGCGGCTGGCCACTCCAAGCGAAATACAAGTCGTTTTCCATGCAGGACCTGGCTGAGCAACGATCGTGCCCTTAGACGGCATCGACCTCTCCTATCGTCCGCCCGAAAGTTGTGTAGTGTAAGCCACCATGTCTGTTGTTGCTTACTTAAGTTTAGACCTGAAACCCCCCCTTTGCACACTTAACATTGCACGCTTAACATAAAAATATCTTCCAGATTTCATCTAGAGCAACGTCAAGGAAGAGCATCATCAGCATCAGCCGGATTTGCTTTCAGGTGGGGCACGTCCGAGGACGAGCATCGTCAGCATCAGCTGGAATTGATGTTGAGGATAAGGACGGTGCTGGCGCATGCGGCAATCCTCGGCAATCGCACAACCGGTGCCGAGCATCATCAGCATCAGCTGGATTTGCTTTCAGCTCGGGCGCAACTGAGGACGAGCATCATCAGCATCAGCTGGCTTTGATTTGTGCATGTGGCGAGCATCATCGGCATTCGCACAGTCGATGCCGAGTGTCATCAGCATCAGCCGAAGTTGCTTGTTGCGAGCATTCGGCACCAACCGGCAGTGATTTGCGCATGCGGCCAGCATCATCGGTATTCGCAACGCCGAGGCAAAGCAGCGTAATCATCATCATGACGCGGCCTTGCTTTTTGCTTGGACAACAGCCGAAGACGAGCTCAGCATCAGCTGCTTTTGCTTTTGCAGGAACAGACCATGTACGGACAGCATCATGAGACAAGGTGCTGGCATGTACAGCGAGCCTCATCACGCATCAGCTGGTGATGTGGCGACTGTACAACTTCACCCCTATAGCTTGGACAGAGATGCTTAAGCTGCAGCTGTACCGCGGCAGCTGAGCAGCATCCGCATTTTGTGAGCGGTGCTTGTGTGGCTGGAGGCGCATGCAGCCAGCATCATAAGCATCAGCTGGTCTTGTGTGGGAAGGTGTGCAGCCTGTCACGAAGACCACTTCAAAACATCAGTGAAGCTGTGCAATCGCCACACCAAGCACGAGCCTTCCCAGCAGCAGAACTAGTTGATTCTGAGGCCGCTCGCCGGCGGGTGCCCTCTTCAGCAAAAGTAAAATCGACTGCTTGTAATGACGCTCTCCGCGTTGGGTCTGTCTCAGTCAGTAACATGACACGCCTCGCTCGATTCGGCCAAGCATGCTAAAGCTGATGATGCCGAGACACGGCCACAACTGTTTCGATTGGCATCCGTTGCTGAAGAAGCCAACCCCTTCTCGCATCAGCATCAACTTATGTAGCGAAACCGCCCCAAAGTGGCAGCGAGGCCAGCATCATGGACATCCGCTGGCTCTGCTTTCAGCAGATGGGTTCTAACAGCTTCATCAGCATCAGCTGGGCGCAGAAAGCAAGCATACCGGGCCATGGCTCATGCCGTTACGGCTTTTTGGGTTTAGGGCTGAGGGTTTTCTGTTTCGATTTGGTGGAGATGAGAGTCGTGGCTAACGTCCATCAGAATTCGCATAAGCCTATGATGCTTGCAAGTGAAAGCATCTGCCAACCCCTGCACTGCCTAAACTCCCAAACCAAAACCCCAAGGTTTTGCGTAGTTGTCAAAATTAAGGTCCCTTTTTGGGTATCCTAAATAATAGGTGCCGTATCATAATAGGGACCCAAAAAGGGACCCTAATTTTGACAAGCACCCATATAGAGCTGGGGTTCAGCATCTGCAAAACCACCGAACAAACCCTTGTAACCTTCTTCATCTTTCGAGGCCGGGTACCCTCTTGGAGGTAAGAAAAATCAGAATCCTACGACTAAGGGTCCAAAATCTCTGGTAAGGTCCCCGATTCTCTGATACTCCCATAAAGACATACAAAGATCCTGAAGCTCCACACCCTGGCCACCTGGAACTGCCAAGAAGACTTAGACTTGAAACTCCTTACACATGCGAAGCCCCGAATCCGAAACCTTCGGACCCCAAAATGAAAAAGAGCGAGCCCGAAAATGCAGCTTGACCGCTCGCTACCATGCACCCTACACCCCAAAACCTCTGGGAACCCTCAACCCTAAACCCAAACCCGCCTCCTTCAAGGCCCGGATGACGACCTCTGCACTGAGAGGTGTGACCTGTCAGCACTGCATATCTTCAAGCCACGGCAGCTTTAGGCTTTTTGGAGGGTTTAGGACACTTTAGGGTTGAGGATTTAGGGTTTAGGATTAGGATGCATTGGGTTTAGCACCTTCGGGCCTTCGGGTTTAGGATGTAGGGTGGTCGTATTTTAAGCTTTAAGGCCGGCTTTTTCGGATTTGAGATCCCCAAACCACACACTGCCACCTGCGCCTGCTTGAGTGCCACACCCACCACCTGGCAAGGGTCAGACGTTTCCGCCCCTAAATCTCAGGCCGAGAGGTCCGAGTTTCTAGTTCCATAACGGTTGCAGGGTGTTGCAAGGAGTCACAGGTTTAGGGTTTAGGGATAGGGCTCTATGGCCAGGCCTGAATGATTAAACGATTTTTTCTATACTATCAAAACAACAACATACCAGAATACTGTCTTTTGTTCCTTAATTACAGAAACAAAGCTCAATTATCAAGCACATAGTACTAATTCCTACTACATATTCAGCTCCTTCTTAAAGAAGGAACAAACAATATCTAATAACTCTCTAATTATATTCATTTATTTATTTATACATGTATTTAGATATAGATATAATTAGACACACTTTCAAAAAGGAAACGACAAGTCGCTGCCTGGGCTGGCGGCCGGCCAGCCCCGGGTCCCGCGGCGGTACGCAGCGCGAAGACCACCTGGCAGCCGGACTGCGGGTTTGCGTTTCGGGTTTGTGGGTTTAGGGTTCAGGGTTTCGGGTTTTCGGTGTTACGGTTTAGGGTTTAGGGTTCCGGGTTTTAGGGTTTAGGGTTTTCGGTTTTAAGGTTTAGGGTTTAGCGGGTGTTCAGGTGAAGTGTAGGTCTAGGGGCAGCTTGATTTTGGGGCGTTGGCTTTGGGAAGTTGGGGCCGAAGCTTTTGGCCCAAACTGTCGGAGCGCTTGGCATTGCAAATCTGCTTCCGACATGAAGCCTAAGGTTTTGGGATATGGAGTTTAGGATCTAGGATTTAGGGGTTAGGATCTACGGCTTAGCCCGACTTCCCAAACCCACCTCCTCGGGTGTGGACATTCCGCCCGCCCCAGGGGGAACGGCTCCCGCCCCAGCTGCACCAGCGGCGGCGGCTGCCATGGCCTTCTGGATATCCTGAGGGTATGAGAGCTTCCTGCTTGGTAGGCGCCGAAAGAGTTTCTGGTTGTTAGGGTTGTTGCGGTGCTTGGGCGTTTCGGGTTTGGAGTCAGTCTCTTTCTGATGGCTGCAAAGCAGGTTCAGTATAGGGGCGCTTGTAATTGGACCAGTGTTTTGGGACATAGTACAGTATATTTACTATGTAGGGACAGCAACGGGATGATCTTCTTATTACTGCATCAGGTTTCATGAAGCTTTGGGCCTAGGGCTCAATGGGCATAGGCTGGAAAGCCCACGTAAAGGCTTCCTTTAGGGCTGAGGTTCAAGATCCGTTGCACGGAGGATGCTGTTTAGCATGGGAGGTGCACTTTTCAGCAGGAACTACCACACCGGCTCTACGACATCCATATGGGAGTTTCCGAAAATAGGGAACCCTATTATAGTACCCTACATAGTAGGATCCTTATTATAAAGACCCCAAAACAAGGAATCCCTAATTTTCGGAAACTCCCATATCTATCTATCGAATCTACAGAGGCGCGGTGAAGAAATGCTACTCCCGAGCCTCCTCGGCAGTCGTCGCACGTCCGGCGGCCTGGGAGTCGGCTCTGAGGGGTTTCGGCGAAGAGAGCTTCCGATTCCTCGCTCATACCCCGAGCCCGGTTTAGGGGTTCAGGGTTTAGGGGTTTAGGGTTTAGGGGCCTCATGGGCCAAAGCCCCTAAGCCCATTGTCCCAAGAACAACAAGAACCCTCTGCCAAGTGGGGCCTTCAAAGCCCGAAGCACGTTCTCCCGTGATGCTGGCAGTCCTGGCAGCAGAATGTTCGAATTTTTGGGGGCCATTGAAATAGCTGTTGTCTGGATTCAGGGTTTCGGGCTTAGGGGAAGACTGTGATATACTTGCAGATAGGGAAAGCTTGAAATGCGTTGTATATCGGAGCCTTGATGCTTCGAGCCAGATTAGCATGAGGTTTGGTGATACAGTCCTAGCATACCTGCACAAGGGCTCTGATTATGAGGGGATATTACTACTGATTATTGAGACCTCCACATTACATTCAGGATTGACAGAAGAAGATTAACACCAAAAGCTTACTCGGATGATCCCGAACATGAGGGTTTACATGTAGGATTTATGCAGCGGCTTGTAGCTCACGATGCCCAGGTTTCGGGGGCATTTTGGCCGCAACGCTCGGCCAGGTAGTGCGGTTTAAGGTGTTAAATACCCGCGCTATCCACATATCCATGCCGCGGCGAACAGACAACCTCGGACGGTTTGAAGTTAGACCTCACGATGCAGGCTGTGAATAAATCAGGTATCCTTTGGGCAGGATCTCACCGAGGAAAGAAGTTACTTGCAACTACAAACAAACTCCTTAACCCTAGACCCTCAACCCGGCTCGTCACACCGCAGGACACAAACCACTCGCACCGAGCCCTGAATCCTGCGCTACAGCAAGGCCCCAGCTACTGTACCCGCTCCCTGAAACTTGGCAAGGGGGTGGAGAGTTATATTTCGCCCTTTTTTGTTCTTGGCCCTTTTTTCTCTCTCCCGCGGGCTGCGGGGCGGTTTCCGCGGGCTGCAAGGCGGCACCGCTGAGTGGCATGGGAACCTGGAGAGCTGAAGGTTCGGAATTTTGAAGCTTTGGCTTTGGGGTTTCTTGAGGTTGAGATTTGGTGGTGGCGGGTTTAGGTTTGTCTATTTTGCGATGTCTTCGGGTACATGGCAGCAGAACGGGTTTGGAGGAGTTCACAACACTGCGAAAGAGCCTCCTTCCTTTTTAAACAAAAGAAGATTTAGGTTTGTCTATTTTGCGATGTCTTCGGGTACATGGCAGCAGAACGGGCTTGGAGGAGTTCACAACACTGCGAAAGAGCCCCTTCCTTTTCTTTAAAAAAGATTCCGAAAGCCCAACACCTGAAGTTAGCGCGGTCAACGCTGCGTGGCGGGCGATTTAAGCAGGCTCACGGTTCGGACTTTTGGAGCTTTGGCTTTGGGGTCTTGCGATGTCTTCGAGTCTATGGCAGCAGAGCGAAGGCTTGAAGCTGGACCAACAAGCGGATGTTGCGAGGCCTCAGGGAGATGGAGTTACAGCTCGAGGCGATTTCGACTTCTTCCATAATTAGTGCGACAAAGTCNAGCGGATGTTGCGAGGCCTCAGGGAGATGGAGTTACAGCTCGAGGCGATTTCGACTTCTTCCATAATTAGTGCGACAAAGTCCAAGACTCCAAGAAATGCAACATCGCAAAAAGCCCAATGCTTCGTACTTAGCAGGGAAGTTTGACTCAGAGCATGCCAACTTTAAATCCGTGCAGTGTGTGTAACAGCGCAATCAGCCGCTGTTCCGCCGGCCGGCGCAGCATGGCGGAAGCTGCCCAAGTCCACAACCCTGAACCTAAAGCCTTAAGGCAATACATAAAAGCTGAAGCCCGCTGGGCGCCCGTTGCAGGTTTGGCCTTGACATGTTTTTGGCGGGGGGCTGTTGGAGACTACAACTGAAACGGGTGAGGCGATGTTTCTCGCACGGACGACCCGTGTGGGGCCTTCCGTCCTTCTCTCGCAGCACAGACACTAACAGCCACCTGACACAGCAGCTGACACAAGCACCAAGAACCATGGCGGCGCTCGCGAACTGTAGCGACTGCTCACAGTTACAGTTTTTTGTGTGTGTATATGCACGCTTTCGTAGAGTTGGACACATTGGACCCACTCCGGATCATGGGGCTTTGTCCGACATGTAAAGGAGTCTCGAAGACACGAGGTTTGCGTATCTTTTTTGTCTTCCTGGGGCAGCGGTCTCACAGAGCGCACCGGGTGGAGGTGGCTTCGAGAGCAGGCCGGCATCGGCCAGCCTGCGGTAACTCGTCCTGTTCGTTGTGGCCTGGAAGAAATGTCAAACATAGGATATGGGATGACAGTGGTCTAGCGAAGCGAGTCTCAGCAGGGAGAGAAGCCTGGCCTCTGAAGGGCTCGCCTGAATTGGTGCCAGGATGCTTTTGAAATCATGACAGTGATTGAATTTCTTGAGCCTATGTGGACACAATACCATATGTGCGCGCAACGCGCAGGAAACTCACGGGTCTGAGTTCCAGAGGAGACAAGGCCAGATATGCGCGAGCAAAATCCAGAAACTGCCGGGTCTGAGTTCCAGACCTCGGCGGGGGCCCGCCGCTTCGATGCTTCTCTTGGCAAGGCCTTAGAGGAACGAGCCGGATGGAACATGGCATGTCCGACAAACGAAGTTGCGGCGACTGGTTGGTGGAGCTTCTGACTCTGTGCGACAAGAAGAAGGCCTGCTGCAGCCACAGCAAGAGAAGCTAGGTTCCAGACCTAGCGGTCGCCTGCAAGCAGCAGCCAGCACTTTTTGGCACGTGTGTGGACGCAGATGCATTTTCCTGAGAGCGCGACACCAAGAACTGTGCAGGTACAGCCCAGCGCCACTTGCCTGCAGAGCGATGTGTGGAAGTGTGGCAGGAGTCAGAACTTGCGACCTGCAGGCTTTGCATAGCAGGTCCCCTTGCCGTATAGGTGGCGGCGATGCCTAGGAGACGGATATGCGCACAAAAGGCACCGAGATCGCAAGCGACGGCTAGGTTCGGCGAGGTGCAACAGAGCGAAGAGGGCATCTATCCAACGTATGAGGCGACACGCATCGCAGGGCTGGTTGCTGGGGCCCCCACGAGCCGCGAAAGTTCGGCAAGAGCTTTGCTGCCGCCAGCATGGCGCGGCCTCTGAGCTGGCCGATGCCGCTATCGTTCGTGCAGGAAGCCACCGCACACACCTGCCAACAGTGACGTGATGCGAAACAAAAGGAGGGAGCCGTGATGCAGCATTCACGCAAGCGATCATGTGAGAGTTCCCATGCCGCGCCTGCTTCTTTTTTTCTTGAGGCTGCTGGGCCTGCTGCTGGTGCTGCTGGTGCTCTTGCTGCTGCGCGCTGCGCTTCTGGCCACACATGTGGCAGTAGAGTGCTTCCGCACAATACGCACTGCCACATGCGCATCGTGCGGCGGCGGCCATGGCACTTTGGCTTCTGTATGGCTACTGAACCATTTGCAAGAATTTGCAAGAGCACTGCATACTTCGGCTGCAGACTCCGCGAAGGAACTTCGTGCTGCGTCTGAAAGTCAAAGACGACCGGCACTGATGAAAGCTTACGATTCGAGCCGCCACTGCCCACTGCGATGTGTCGTTCTTGGAGCGATTGCACCAGGGAAGCGTCCCAGATCTTGCTGCTGCGGCTACGACAATGCTACTGGCACCTCTACCACGACCATAGCACTACTACAACTACTGCTTTTACTGCTGCTACTACTACTACTACTGCTACTGCTACTGCTACTGCTACTGCTACTGCTACTGCTACTGCTGCTGCTACTGCTACTGCTACTGCTCCTGCTACTGCTCCTGCTACTGCTACTGCTACTGCCACTGCCACTGCCACTGCTACCACTACTTGAACTACTAGCCACTACTACCACTGACTGCCACTCCACCACTAATACCACTACTACCACTAGTACTAGCACTACAACTTCCACTAGGACTACCACTACGACTACCATGACGACTTCCACTACCGTTACGACTACCACTACGAATACCACGACGACACGACTACGACGACGACTACGACGACGAATACTACTACTACGACTAGCACTATTACTACTACTGCTGCTACTACTACTACCACTACTACTACTACCACTACTACTTCTACTACTACTACTACTACTACTACTACTACTACTCTACTGCTACCACTACACCACACTAGCATCCTTGCAGTACTCGCCGTACAGGCACTCAGCACTGCCCTCAAGAATCACTAGTTATATGGCCTGTGCAATATTAGCAAGGCTTGCTTTACGATGCCAAGCTGAACACGCTTGCTTCGCTTTCGGAAAGAGCACCTCAAGCTTCGGTTGCAAAATCCGCGAGGGAACTTCGTGTTGCATTTCAAAGTCCAAGACAAGACTGTCACTGATGAAAACTTAGGTAGGATTCGAGCCATCACTGCCCACTGCGATGTGTCGTTCCAAGAGCGATTGCACCAAAGATGCGTCCCAGATCTTGCTGCTGCTGCCACAACCACACTACTAGCACCACTACCAGTACCAGTACCACGACCACTGCTACTACTACTACTACTACTGCTACTACTGGGGAATTGTATTTAGAAGAGATCTAAACGTATTCCGCGGCATAGAATGCGAATTATGAACTGCCTGCATAGGACGTGTGTGATGGTTGGTTTGCTACTGCTACTACTACTACTACTACTACTACTACTACTACTACTACTACTGCCACTACTACTACTACTACTACTACTGCTACTGCTACTACTACTACTTCGACTACTACTACTACTACTACTACTACTACTACGACTACTACTAGTATACACTGCATAGTCTTGAAGGCACGCAATTTCGGTGTGAGCAACGCACTGGTGTAGTAGCCATTTTAGTGCTATATATGACAACTCCTGTTCCGTGTGATAGTGAGAAGAAGAGTCGAAGATCTCGGAGTTAGCTGCAGAAAGACCCGAAGCGGATGCAGCACACACCACTTCCTTCCTCCCTGCCTTCCTTCCTGCCTTGCTTCCTCCCTGCTTTCTTTCCTTCCTTCCTTCCTTCCTCCCCCCCCCACCCCCCGGAACAAAAAAAAGGGCTAAAAAAAAAGGCTGAAAAAATAGGGGCCCCTTGGCAAGGCCCCGAACCCAATAACTAAGCAGCCACATCTCGGCAACAGCATTCCCAAACCACTCCTCAAACTTCAAACACCTGACAGTAGATGCCCTAACACTGTCATACAGCTCAGTAAACATTCAGACCCTTGGAAACCACAGCACAGAAAATCTTCCAAGAACCGCAGAACTCTCACACCCCAACCCCAAACCCTAAACCCCAAACCCTAAACCCTAAACCAAGTCCCTTCCTGAGGCTACCAGAGCTGCGCCAAGGACTTCTGCGGGCGCCTCGCCTGCCTCCTGGATTTAAGGATGATAAGGCTATTTTCTAGGGGCCTTAGTAATTAGAGTAGGGTTTGGGGGTGCATTATACCATAGCTATAATACCGAATAATAGAGCGTATTACAAATATATAATAAATCAGAACCATTATAGAATAAGGAACCCCCAAAATAGTATTGGCAATCATTCAGGCCTCTATATTGGGCTCCCTAGGGGCTTTTGAAGACTCGATCGCTATTTTTGTGTGGGAGCGGTTCTGCGACGAGTCGAATGAAACTGTGGGAGGTTCTGACTTCGTGGGCGCTTGAATGAGTGTTTATACGGTTTCAGGCTTTGGGAGTTACGTAGCCTCGTGGGGTTTAGTGTTCAGCATTTTGGGTTGTGGAGTTTGGGGTTCAGCACTTGAGCTTCGCGTATTACAGTACTAAACCCTTTTGTAGGAACCTGATTAAGAATCCTTGGGCCTTCGGGTTCCTTATATGAACCCCACTATTTTGGGGGTTATAGGCCCAGGGTTTCTTAATCAGGTTCCTACAGTAATGCCTAAACCCCAGACTTCCTGGGCCCGAACCCCGAAGACCCTCTACGGCGGAAGCAGGTCCTTCCCAACGAGGGCGAGCAGTGTCTCCACCACCTCGCGAAGCCGCGCTGGCTGTGTTGTCGTGGGGGTCGGGGCTTGAGTGATGTGGAAGTTTCCGAACGTATTTTGGGGCCCTTATTATTTGGATCCTTCTATTTAGGGTACTATATTGGGGTTCCCTATTTTCGGAAACTCCCATGTAGGGGCCTTAAGGGTCAGAGTAGTGCTTTGTGGGTATGCTATACTGTAATTATACTGAGGAGCCGTAAGGAATAGGGTTTCAATTCATTAATGAAATACGCGGTGCGTAATGAGCAGAATAGGGTATTGGGGTGCATTATAGTATAAACATGAATATATATAGCGGCTACAATGGAACCCTACTATACTAGCACTAATTACTCTTGCCCCTACTATGGTAGGTGGTCCGTTTTGCCCTATAGGTCTGGAGGATCAAGGAGGGGTCCTCTTGCAAGAGCCCCGTGTCTTATGCCAAAGGATGAAAAATGGAAGGACGGATGCTAGTTTTAGAGAACCGTTACAGTAACTCTGAAAGGGGAACCCTTACAGGAACCCTTACAGGAACCCTTAAGGCTTACTTTAAGGGAACCCCCTAAAGGTATTACCCCCTACATCCAGATGCAGGCACGCCAGTAAGGAACACAAACGCTCCGGAGCCCCCAAGCCCCTAAACCAAAAACGCCCCAAAACGTCCCTCCTAACCCAGAGGCAGCAACAATGAAGCAATGATGTACACTCTACACCCTCAGCCAAACCGCCTCCTCCGGCGTCTGCGGGGCCGCCCCTGGCATGGCTCCGGGAGACGCGCCTGGCGCCGCGCTGGCGCCTGGCGTCTTCAAAGCATCGGACCTGGCACTGCTCTAAGTGCTTCCAGTACAATTAGGGCTATAAATTGGGGTTATGATTTAGACCTTGAGATTTAGGGTGCACCTTTAGAGGCAGGCTGCACTCAACTTTAACTTAGAAGTCTGGAGATTAGTGCAAGTATACCGACGTAGCGGGCAGGCCAAGTCCCATGATCCTTCAAGTCCTTGGAGGTTCGGGGAAGAGACCAGTAACTTAACTACCAGTACAATGGCTTAGATGGCTTAGGGTTTAGGGGTTATAGCCGGTTTAGGGCTTCGGAGTTATAGCCGCACTTGTAGTCCAAATTTGCACAGCTCGAGCATCAATGCCAAGGCAAAGCTTGGAATATGAGTGCAAGCAAACTTGGGTCAACAACTTTGCTGAACCTCCAGGCAGTACCGTTCGTGTCGCCCCTATCATGAACCATTGGTACTGCTACTTGTAGATTCTCGGAATGACGCTCAGCTGGTTTCTCTGTCTCGGGTGGCGTCGCGGGCCCACACGTCGAACCTACGATTTTGATCTGGACCCCAAGCGATGAACACTAAACCGATTCAATGTTGGAACGTTTGAAACGTGGCTCATGAGGTCTAGGATTAAAGGTCCTCCAGATGTTGTCCTAAACCCCAAAGTTGAGTCAAGCTCCTAAACTCCTCATTCCAGAAGTCAAGCATCAGTCACAAGTTATAGAAGCCGCATTCCTAAACTCACAGCCCTACCCAAAAAGCTTTCAGGTCCCTAAACCCTAAACCCCAAACCTTAAACTCCTAAACCCTCAACCCTCTCTTGAAGCCGCCAAGCGACGTCGGACCAACACCGAAGCCGTTGGGGCCCGGCGCTGCCATTGCCGCCTTCAAGGCCTCACCCAGCACCTGGAAGGTTTATGGCCGTGAGGCTTACTTTGGGTTTAGGGCTTTAGGGTGTTTTGCGCAAGGGGTCCTTAGGTCAATTAGGGTTGTATGAGGGTGTTATGGGGTCCACAAATCCTACGTGCCAAAACGTGAACCCCACACCCCAACTCGAAACTTTTGAACCCAACTCCTCTACCCTAAACCTTAAACCCCCAAACCCTAAGCCTTAAACCCCAACCGGGAACCCTTAAAAGCCTAGAAACCACACACCCTAAACGCTAACCGAACCCTTCCGCTTAGGCGCCTTCGAGGAGGGCTCTCCCGCACCGGGTCCCGCGGCCTTGCTTCGGGGTTCAGGGTTTAGGGTTTAGGGTTTTGGCTTGGGGTTTAAGGTTTAGGGTTTAGTGTTTTGGTTTAGGGTTTAGGGTTTAGGGTTTTGGTTTAGGGTTTAGGGGTGTAGGGCTTAGGGTTTAGGGGTTTTTAAATTGAGTTGATATACCTTGATACCTCCGCCTCCCAACTGGTCACAGGGTTTAGGGCCAGTTTAGGGGGCTTCGGGTTTAGGATTACCGGGATGAGGATTTAGGGTTTTGAATCTTGTAGGATGTTATAAGACCCTTCCGGCGATTTGTAACGGCTCTTAGGGGCGTGGAAGGGTGTTTATAGGGTTGACAAGTTCGCGCAAATGTTTGTATTTTGGGACCGTGAACACCCTGATTATTGGTGTACTCGTTATGGCCTTCTTTGTGGCCTACAACAGAACCTCTGCTCATACCAGATTTCAGAGCTTTGCATTCATGAGCCTTTATCTCATGAGCAGCTTGCTTCAGAGGCTTAGGGCCTCAAGAACTTGAATATGTGAACAGAGTATGCAACAGACCTGCTTTTCAATCAACCGTACGGGATAACATCGGCAATAATTTCTCCGACTCCCATATTCACTGTGGGCTCTTCCTGTTCCCTGGCTTTGTGTACCACACCAGAGTTGACACGGAGGTGTATTCGTCGAAGTCCACGAGTAAGATGACTATAATCACTTACTTGATATATATATATATATAGGTCTGAGGGGATAACTATGATACGCGCTGTAAGTCCCTTTATGTTTATGCTTTGATATACCCCCAAATCACCGCTGGAACTGTTTAGGGCCCCGGTCTGTATTGAACCTTCATGTAAAACCCTCATAACGAACTTGACAAAAAAACACTGTAAAACTATTAAGGCGCCTATGTCAGACACCAAGCAGATCGGAGCCGAACCTCCTTCAGCGCCCGGATGACATTGTCTGTGGTGATCTCCACTCCTGCAGGTAGTGGCTGGAACACGTACGCTTAGGGTTCATAAGCTTTTAAGATATTGACATCCACGTGCAGGGTTTAGGGTTTAGTGCTTTTGGATTTTCAGGTTTGGGATTCAGGGCTTTAGGATGTTGGAGTTCAAAGTATTACAGATGTAAGGTTGGGGCTTGCAAGGTTTTGGGCAGTTTGGGGTTTTCAAAGTAGGATTCAGGACTAAGCAGGTGCCAAGCGAGCTCACGCTTGCGGTCATAAGGGCATGCATTACGTTAAGGCCTGCATGCGACACTAGGCTCTTTCTGGCCGTATGTCTTTGCTCTACAATTCACAGCCCTTCAGCAGCAGGTTCCGGATCAAGTTGAAAAGAAAAGCCAAGAACAACCTTTTACGTTGGCCGCTCCACGAAGACATGTCACCCCATGCCCCAACATGGGTAGTTCTCCAAATTGTGGTCCCTCCTTGGATCCTCGGACACAAAGCCCTCTCTTACCAAGAGGACCTTTTACGGGGACCCATAATTCAGAACCCTAAACCCTAAACCCTAAAATTCAGAAAATAAAGCTGAATGCTAGTTATCGCCACCTGCTTGCCGCAGAGCCGTGCCCACCACATCTGCCGGCGGATGACCGGCGCCGGGCCCCGCCGCCTACAAGACGGTCGTGTTTGGGGTTGTATCCAGGCCTTATGCCTCTGTAATAACTCCATCAAGCAGGATTCCAAAGGGTGCTGAGGCACTGGGAACAACTGTATACAAGCCCTCCACCCGTTTAAGGTTTCAAGATGCTTGCAAGACTCCTTGCAGTCCCAGAGATCAGCTTCACATACAGATGACATGCAACGGCACTCAAACCCTGCAAAACTCCTGCCTTCACAAAGAGCATCTCTCCGAAAGCTCTATAATTACCGAAACAAGCCTGATTATAAGACTAGGACCCCTCGCGCCGGTAATGGTTGTTCCAAAATACGACAACCCTAAACCCTGGAGAGTCTCCATCCCCACCTGGACCCCAAATAACCTACCCTTTTTAGGGTTCCCAAATGATGATGATTTTCTTTGTCGGTATTTGGGGAAAACGCAATCCCTAAACCGGAAAAACCCTATAAGCTCTAAAGCGGGTCCTGAATCAGCATCTGGATGACTGCTTCCGGGCTCTGCGACGTGAGAGGTGGCCTTGTCTCTATCAATGGGGGGCCAAACATATGGGTAGTTGTCAAAATATGGGTCCCTTTTTGGGAACCCTAAATAGCAGGTGCCGCATTATATTAGGGACCCAAAAAGGGACCTTAATTTTGACAACCACCCATATTTAGGGCCCTTCAGGGAAATGCTGGAAATTTCTCAGGCTTCTATGACATAATGGGGGCATCAGGTTGAGGGTTTGGGGTCTTTCGAGAAGAGATTTATGGCTTCTATGCGGTAGTTTCCGAAAAAAGTTAGGGGTACCATATTTCGGGGTCCTTATAATAAGCATCCTACTATTTAGGGTACTATATTAGGGTCCCCTATTTTCAGAAACTCCCATGTGGTGCATCAGAGTTTCCAAGGTTTGCGGGTCTTTACAGTACAGGTTCTTCAAAAGTTTAAAACGTGTTACAAGATCTACGGGTGGAAAGCCAACAGTTTGCAATTCGGAAATTCCGTTATGGGGTTTTGGGTTTAGGGTTTCGGGTATATAGAGCTTCGGGTTCAAGATGCAGGGTTTTGCATAGCAAGGGGCAGGCTTTCGAGCTTGAGGTTTCAGAGCGTCTGAAAGTTTACACGGCTGCTTTTACAGGTCACTTCAAGATGGTTTAGGGGCTTGGGGTTTTAGGGTTCACGGGTTTTAGGGCTTAGATTTAAGTCTATATCAAAGTTGCGAAAACGGCGCAGTTCAGGGATTGCAGCTTTGGTGTTTTGAGCAATTTGCGGTTCGGGAGCAGTGTTTAGAGGACTAGGGGTTTGGGGCTTGTGGGACACTTGGGGTTTGAGGTTGGGCCTTGGGTTTAGGGTTTAGGGTTTAGGGTTTAGGGTTTAGGGTGGGCTTTTTTTGGATTTGGCGTGTGTAGGTTTTGAGGTTTAGGCACAAGGGGCTTCGGGTGAGTTGGTAAGTATGGTTGCACCGATACTGAATGCCTGTCTATAAAAGAGCCCTTCACATGCATCCCCGAGCAATTTTTTCATGCTGCTTTCATGCTGCTAAAGAAAAATTCTGGGCACGTGTGGCCCCGACAGCTACCCAGAAAGCCCAGCGCGGGACCCGTGACTTTCAGAGTGAGATTTTAGCAAGAAGTCTGTGTCCTGACACCCATGAGCCTTAAACCTAGGCCCAACTTAAAGGCTCAATAAACTGAGCTATGGTCAGGATAGCACCAGTTCAGGCTCAAATACAACCGACTGACGAAGTCAGATGACCTATTCAAGCGGAACGTTGAACTGTATAATTCCCCGAACCATGAGTCCCAAAACCCAAAGAACCTGAGATTCATCTCCTGCCTACTATGGAACGTCCTGTATTTGGTTATTGTTCTTGCGGATTTTGCGAAGATGCACCACGGTGTTGCGAACAAGCCACAGAAACGTTTAGGGCTGCGGGATTCATGGAGTTGTTCTGAGCTTCTACTCCAAATTTAAATCCACCCTCTTTCTTGTCATTGTCAATGGTGTTTCTGGCACCCACAACTATCTAACTGAATAGCGAATCTATTTAAAATCCATGCCTCGAGATGCCTCGAGAAACACGCATCTCGCCTCCAATCCTTTATAAAGCTGCTTCCCATATTGAGTTTCACTTTCTGCCGCCTGGACAATCACTGTAGATCCTGTGGGTCCAAGATGGTCCCAGACACCACCCTGAAGGCCAACAGCAAAGACAGCCGTGAACTCCTGAGAGTGTGTCGTGCAGAGACTACAGGGCATTGTCAGCACGACCCCGAAGAAATAGCGCCGAACATGACAGTTTGAGTTCGGATCTCAGGACCGTAAACCCCTTAACCGACGACACCCTCGAAGGTAAATCGTCGTTCAAAGCGCGCATCGGGCTCCCTGTCTGAGACTCAGAGAACCAAATACCCATTAACTTCGGAAAATACCTTAGATTATAGGGGCCGGAAATACTATGACTTGAGGTATGTTACCGGTATGTTGCCTAAACCGCAAACCCCAAGGGGGTATTGAGCTCCCNAAATACCCATTAACTTCGGAAAATACCTTAGATTATAGGGGCCGGAAATACTATGACTTGAGGTATGTTACCGGTATGTTGCCTAAACCGCAAACCCCAAGGGGGTATTGAGCTCCCTGTTCCGACTGCTCCGTCTTGGAGCATCTACAGGGCAAATCGTTTCAAATCGCGCATCGGGCTCCCTGGCTGAGACTCAGAGAGCCAAATACCCATTTACTTAGGAATACACGTCAGATTAAAGGCCGGAAATACTATGACTTGAGGTATGTTGCCAACACCGCAAACCCTTTGGGGGTATTGAGCTCCCTGGTCGCAGCTCCGTCTTGGAGCATCTACAGGGCAAATCGTCGTTCAAATCGCGCATCGGGCTCCCTGTCTGAGACTCAGAGAGCCAAATACCCATTAACTTCGGAAAATACCTTAGATTATAGGGGCCGGAAATACTATGACTTGAGGTATGTTACCGGTATGTTGCCTAAACCGCAAACCCCAAGGGGGTATTGAGCTCCCNAAATACCCATTAACTTCGGAAAATACCTTAGATTATAGGGGCCGGAAATACTATGACTTGAGGTATGTTACCGGTATGTTGCCTAAACCGCAAACCCCAAGGGGGTATTGAGCTCCCTGGTCGCAGCTCCGTCTTGGAGCATCTAAAGGGCAAATCGTCGTTCAAATCGCGCATCGGGCTCCCTGGCTGAGACTCAAAGAGCCAAATACCCATTTACTTAGGAATACACCTTAGATTGAAGGCCGGAAATACTAAGACTTAAGGTATATTCCCTAAACCCCAAACCCCAAGGGGGTATTGAGCTCCCTGGTTCCGACTGCTCCGTCTTGGAGCATCTACAAGGTAAATCGTCGTTCAAATCGCGCATCGGGCTCCCTGGCTGAGACTCAGAGAGCCAAATACCAATTAACTTAGGAATATGCCTTAGATTACAGGCCGGAAATACTATGACTTAAGGTACATTCCCTAAACCGCAAACCGCAAGGGGGTAATGAGCTCCCTGGTTGCGACTGCTCCGTCTTGGAGCATCTAACTCCGACGCCCTAAGCCCAAAGCCAGAATCCTTCCTTCAAGCACTGAGACCCCGGAGTGATTGTTTCGGGTTTGGGGTTCAGGGTTTGGTAAACTTTTCAGGCTTTGTTTGCAAAGAGCGCGGAGCCCCCTCCTGTGCAAGTGAGGGAAGCAGAGCCATGTGCCCGGTCGTACCAAGACCCTACTTATGGTCCTTAGTAAAGGAAGTAGTGCAGTACGCTAGCTTCACGCGCAGGACATGTATCTCTGCATTGAGCAGATTGATGACACTTGGCGGGATCAATTGCCGCTCACGCAAGGAAGAATCGAATTGATTTAGATGTCCAGTCCTCGGAATCGGGGTAACCGGAGACGCCAATATCCCCTCAATCCCAATCACGTCCACAACTTCATGAACATGTAGGTTCGTAGATGTAGACATGTATGTATGTACGTATGTATGTATGTATGTATGAGGTAGGTAGGCAGGTAGGTAGGTCGGCTGAAATTAAGCAGGAGGGTAGGGTAGGGTAGGATAGGGTCGGGTCAGGTAGGGTAGGGTATAGGGTGGGGTAGGGTAGCGTGGCGTAAGGTAGGGTAGGGCAGGGTAGGGTAGGGTGGGTAGGGTAAAGTGCGGTAGGGTCGGGTCAGGTGGGGTAGGGTAGGGTAGGGTCGGGTAGGGCAGGGCATACAGGTGTAGGGGTTTCTATCGGGGTGAGCGAACAGGGTACGGGGCATAGGGTCGGGTAGGGTAGGGGTAGGGATGGGGTAGGGGTGGGGTAGGGTATAGGTTAGGGCAGTGTAGTGAGGGCAGGTACGCAGGATGGTATGGTTGCTTGTTTGGTACGTGCGCGCGCGCGTGGGCGTGCACGTGTGTGTGTGGGCCTACATGTGCATGCGCGTGTGCGTGTGGGCGTGCGTGTGGGTGTGCGTATGCGTGTGGGTGTGCGTATGCGTGTGGGCGTGCGTGTGGGTGTGGGTGTGGGTGTGGGTGTGGGTGTGGGTGTGTCTGTG